>JAAMPD010000017.1:0-141301 GCA_025266255.1 Trissolcus basalis
CTAAAAAAAGTAGTGCCTTCCACGGGTTAAATGTTGTCATTCGTTTGTATACGTTTAAAACGGTTTTACATTTTTTTTAACTAGTCGTTTTTTAACAATGTTTTAATTCGGTATTAATGCAATTTTTATAGTGTTCCTTTCCTTTCACTCATTTAATACAACACTTGTTTAAACTGTTGTGATTCAGGGCCCGGGCCTTAAAAATCAACAAGAATTTTTTTTGCTGCTGTATCACAATTGTTAATATTTTAATGAATGTAACATAATATAGTCAGAGTATACACGAGCTCGATTACGACAAGAACGAGTAAACAACGTTTATTGCATCTTTTTTTATTTTATTATCTTTGTAACTCTTTCTTTTATTTTTCTTATCTCGAAATAATCTTCAAGACGGATGGAAATAAGATATTAATGAATAATAATAAAGATGGAATATATTTTTTGTAACCTTGTGTTTATATTCATGTAGCATTTTAAGGTGTGATATAATTTTTAGATCATCAGCACATAAGGTATAATCCTTTGAAAGGTGAATGGGTTTTGATATCGCCCCACCGAATGAAGCGCCCCTGGGGCGGGCAAATTGAACCGAGTAACGACGAGGAACAGCCTGAATACGATCCTCAAAATCCATTATGTCCAGGAAACGTTCGAGCAAATGGTATGGTGAGTTTTTTTGTATGAAATTTGTCATTGAAAGAATAATCTTAAACTCAGAATGAACTTGAAATTGTATCAATTTGTTATTTTTGCTTTGTTCAATATATTTCAAACTCGGAAGTGAAATTTAAATTTTAATCTGTTTTTTCCAGCAAACTCCCAAGTATGAGAAAACATTTACGTTTGTCAATGACTTTCCGGCCTTGTTGGAAGATGTACCTGGTCCGCCAAAATCAGACGAAGAACTGTTCCAGATGGACATTGCAAGAGGAACTTGCAAAGTCATGTGCTTCCATCCAAAATCTAACGTCACCATTGCTCTGATGAAAGATGAAGAAGTTTGGGAAGTTATTAGACAGTAAGCAATAAAAGAATTTTTTTTTTATTCCAATTTAAATCAAAAGATAAACTGTATGTAATGAATTGTGTATAAATGTTGATATATTTTTATAGATGGATCCGAGAAATGTTAGAGTTAGGTGCAAAGTGGACTTGGGTACAGATATTTGAGAACAGAGGAGCTCTTATGGGATGCAGTAATGCTCATCCTCATTGTCAGATTTGGACCAGTTCATACTTGCCAAATGAAGCCAAAAAGAAAGATGAAAAGTTGAAAGAATATTTTGCTCGTAACAAACGGCCTTTGTTGATTGATTATATGAGAAAAGAGATGGAAGAAAAAAGTACGTAGAATGAATTTATTTAATTCCTTCATTCAATGAAACAAAAATTTTAATTGTGATACAACAATTATAGATAAATTTATTATATTTAAAAAATTTCGTTTGTTTCAGGAACGGATTGTGATAGAAAACTGTGATTGGGTAATCGTAGTGCCATTCTGGGCTGTTTGGCCTTACGAAACTATGATACTACCTAAGAAACAAGTTTTGCGGATGCAAAATTTAACTGAGTGCGAACAACAATCACTCGCCATTATAATGAAAAAAATGTGTACCAAATATGATAATCTGTTCCAGTGTTCGTTCCCATATTCAATGGGATGGCATGGTAAAGCCTCAGTTGAAATATGTTTTTTACAAAGAAAAACTAAACACCTTTTCACACATTTAATACGATTATTTTTATTATTTCAGGAGCACCCACTGCTGCTTATCTGAATGAAGATTGTAGTCACTGGACTTTCCACGGTATTTACTTACCGCCTTTGTTGCGTTCTGCGACCATCAAAAAACATATGGTCGGCTATGAGTTACTAGCGCAGGCACAAAGAGATTTAACGCCGGAACAAGCGGCGGAAAAATTACGGTCTTTGTCTGATATTCATTACAGACATCCAGAAACTAGTTTGTATAGCAATGAAAAGATGACTTGCGACTGTCAACATGTTGCATAAATTATTCATAGAGTTTATATAGTTTAAAAATCTACTATGGCATGAGATTTTTAGATTTCTTGCCTTATGGATGAACAACGTTAATACTCAAAATTACATATTTATTGATTAAATATGTATTTTGAGTAGGTTTTAAAAAATTATCTCTTATAAATGAACAAATTTTATTGAACAAATTTCATGTTAAGAAAATGTTATCTTATTGGTACTAGTCATGCGTTAGATTGTTTTACATTCCCTGTAAAATACGTTCAATAAATTTATAGTTGAGATTAAAAAAATCAGCAGTATTATTATTTTTAAAAACTGTATTTATATTAGAATAGTTGTGAATTATGTCTACACTACTCAACTGATCTTTCATCCATGTGTGGACTTTTATACAAAGATATATTACCCTCCATGTTATCCACTTTTGGTAACATATTTTCAGGGGCACGAAAAATTTTGAAACACGTTTTATATATCACTTTAAAAAAATGGTGTAATCATAAATCTTTTTTTTGGGTCGAGGCCTTCAGAAAAAAAAACATAATTTGGAGACGAGCCTCCGAGTTTAAAAAAACATAGTGAGAAAAAAACTTACATAATTTCGCGATCAAGTTTGAAATAAACAACTTGAAAAAACATATAGAACGAAGAAAACAAGCAACAATATTTGTTTGAAAAAATATCTCGTTGTTATCGTCCATTGGCAGTGACGCAACGAAAAGTTAATAGAAATTACAAGTTGTGGGAAATGAGCAAAAACTTATGCAAACGTTGTTTAAAAAAAATATAAGATAATAATTGGGCATTTGCATAGAGCAACAGGTATTTGATGGAATAAAAACACCAGCAACTTCTTGATTCATCCATTTATATATTCACGCAAACAAGAAGTGATTTGGATAGTCGTCATCAGTATACGCATATATACAGATGCATGTCAGTTGTTTTTGTATGATACATTTTTGTTTACATAATAATATATTTTGATAGTGCGCGCATACGGTATGACAAAAAATATAGAAACGGAATTAGAGCTGTACTTTTGATTCAATATTATTTTTGCTTTATGCTTCTCTTACTTCTTCCATCATAATTAAAAGGTACTCTTTACACTAAAAATAACGCAACGCTGCATTTACATATAAATATATAGTCGTGTTAACAGAACATAATTGAATCAACGCATTATGTCATCAACAAATTCACTCTACCGTCAGTAGTTGCGCTCGTACGAGCAAAAAAAATGGAAAAAGTTCGACCAACGAGATCGCTCTCGTTTGACCAACGTCGTAATTTTTTTTTCTTGTGCCATGACTCGAAGCTTTTGTTTTGCATCTTATAAAACGACACTGCAAACAAACTTAAATAAATATCCCCGGCTCATACAAAGAGCGTGGGTTTCGCTGTACAATTAATACTTTAGGAATTCGTGGTTGCGATTTATCTGACTATTCGGGTGAATTTCAATAAATTGTGGGTCTTCCGGTCCTGATGGCACTGATCAGCACGGCGCCTAATTGTAAAACATTTATCACACTGAAAAAGTGATCTTGCAATCAACCAATTTGTTTGAATGACTCGACCGAGCGAGCAATGCTAATCAGCTAAACTTTGTTGTCGCAAAAGGTCTTTTTTTTCTTGTTCCTGTTGTATCATTTTCTCAGTGTAAAAATTAAAAGCGGGGAAGGGGACAAAAAATGATGAGGCGCCATGTGTCTGAGACAAAAACAAAAAAAGAAAACGAGTATTGATTCAAGTACATTCGAATCAACAAAGGTTAATCATAAAATTTGACTAGAAAGGTGTGTCGCGTCAAATTAAACATTGCGCACAACAATTCGCCAATTGTCATTGCTGCCGTGTCACGAAAAAAAAAGTTCTTTCTCTAAGACTACTTTCAAGCTAAGAAGCACACACGAATCACAAATCATCGGGGCTGGAAAACAAAAAAGGCTGACAACAATGTTCACAACTTTGTTACGATAAAATTTCAAATTCATTACTGTTAATTTTTTCATTCAACTTTTTTGGATACTAAAATGATAGACCGATTGAGCTCAACGTTATCAACTTCTTTTGTTCGTTTGAAAGTCAATTTTTTTCCAGCCCTTATACAAAGAAGGGGGAGGGTTATATTATAGATACATTGAATACTGATTTTGGAATGGTTCGGTCTAGCGAATGTGCCTTAAGGGAGCTGTCAGGACGAATCGGATTGCACAAGACCATGATTTAACAACGACTATTCTTTCAAGCTCTCGAGGTTTCGGTGCACACGCGGGAAACGAGTTCTCCGACGCTTGATAAACATTTTTCAAAAATAATTTCCATTCTTATTTTTTTTTATCGTGTAGCTTATAAAAAATGAAACTGTTTTCTGCGTGTACAAAAGGCGGGTTTCCTAATTATGGCAATCAACGAGCCAGTTGGTGTGAAAAGCAGTTAAGTTAAGTTTGCAAAATGTTCGTTACATTTGGATGGCTAATAACTTATGGTTAAATAAATAGACTTAAGCAGCGTTAAGCTAATCGTTTAACAGCTCCTGAGTTGTCATAACTAGGATGTGGTCTTCCGGTGAAGATGACGACGGGCGTTTAACATAAAAATTAAATATCAAAGACAAAAATTAAGAGAGAGAAAAAAATAGCAATAATTAAACAATAGAGTGATTTGTCGCTTCCCTTTATAGAAAAAGGTCTTGGATAATTTCTTTTTGTCGATATATAACAATAACAACAAAATTCACAGAATTAAATAGTCCTCACAATTTCACATATGTACATATGAGTAACTGCAAATACTTCGGCTTCGTACCTACACGAACATGTATAATAATGTACGGATTCTACGAGTCGATTATAATACTCAAAAGTTCCTTAACTTAAGGACGTGAAAAAATAAATAAATATTAATAATAATAGTAAAGAGCGCGAGCGGCCGCGATCCGGCCCACGCGATATGCATTAACAATACAAAATATGTTACCGTAATCGTAAGGTGTGTTTTATTTTTTTATTTTTTTTTGCAAAACCTTTTTTTTTTTACTTTTCTGATTTTTTTTTCTTCGACAAACCAACAGTTCTTTTTCTCGGTACTAGATTTACACGTAGAAAATAAAAGATGTGTGTAAATATACAAAAAAAATAATTGTTGATAATAAAAAGTACGAAAAATAATCAGATTACAAAAAAAAGAAGTGGTGTATCAAAGGGGGTTAAAAAATTTGGCTTCATTTTTGTTGTCTCTTTCCTACGTGCGAGATAAAGTAAGAGTATAGCATCTATGTCACGCTTGCTGTTTCAACATAAAAATTGTTCAAAAGAATCGTGATTGTCGGACTCTAGCAAAACATCAACGAGACTATGTGGCACGCGTCACTTAGGCCCTTACTTAAATAAAACAAAAAAAATGAACTTTATACAAAAAATCGAACCTAATCGGTTGTATTTACACTGCGCTATAGCAGCAATTGTCATCAATACGAGCCTTGATTGATAATCGCGTTGGCTTTCGACCAAATTGAAACGACCAATTGAAACTCGAATGAGAAATTGCATGAAGTTGGGGGGAGACTATTGTTTCTTTTTTTTTTTTTTTTTTTCAATGTGGCTCTGCAAGGAGGGAGAGTTTGTGTCAATTTTTGACAGGTCGAATTTCAGAACTGACAAAGTTTTGACATTCAACGTTGAATCTAAAATTGATCCCCCCTCCCCGGGTTGGTGGTTTCTATCGGCGATCGAAACTTGATGAAATTAGACGTTAACAACATTAATAATATTAATAATTATAATAACAATAATAATTTTTTTGTTTGCACTACGCACGTGTAGATGGACGCGCGAATTATATTGTTTCGACTAGAATTCGTATGGGATAAATGGCTCTTGTACCGTTTCGTTATTATTCGGGACAGCATATAGGTGACGCAACGAGCACGGGCGCGCTAACGAATTCACGAAAAGACCGCGATAATGAAAAGCCGGTTTCGAAAAAGGATGCCTTTTTTTCTTTAAATCCCGCAGTAAGAAATCCAAAATAACGACTGGGACAAATGTTCTCGGCTTCGTCGTTCCTTTTTTCTTTCCTGTGTTGTTTCTTTCCCTTTTTATATTCTTGTTTCTTTTCTTCTCGTCGTCGGCCGCATCGCCTGTTGCCGTTTCGAGATGCTTCTCTAAACGCGTTTTGACAATCGCCCAGCCGAGATCATGAATCCAAAAGCTAAACACGTTTGCACCAGTCGTCGACAATTAACAACCTTTCCGTCACACAATCACAACCGTCGATTCTAATTGGCCTGCTGATTTATCGGACGAAAACGACGTTATTTACATAACAAATGTCCCTCCTCTTCTTCTGCTTTTCTTAACCGTTCTTCCTTCTTCTTGCCACTCCATCGACCAAGGCAATTCCCGAAGAGGCTTCGCTTTTCTGACAGCCTTTTCGTCTTCGTCTCGTTCCACGTGCGGTCCCTTACTTCTTACGGCCAAGGTACTCAGCTATCTCCTGGAACTTTTCTTTTTCATCCTCGAGCAACAGCGCTTGGATGCAACTCGTAAAGTATTCAGTGCTGAAGCAGTCTTGCCTGTTGAAAAACAAACCAACTGTTAGACCTTTCATTTCAGGGAGCTGAACAAACTTGTAGAAATAGTGTTAGAAGAAGTCTGGTGGGTTAGTTGCAAAAATCGTGCAAAAATGGCCCGTCGTCAGAAAAACTGCAAAAATTGACGTTTCTGAAAAAGGGTGGGGGAAAAAGTTTGGGTGCGACCAAAAAATCAGGTCCAAAATCCAAAAAGGAGTGAGGCTGTGTTTGTTAGTTTCATTCAAATTACCTAATCCCTTGTCCCAGGCGAATCAATCCGACGCCACTCGTTGCAAAAATCATAAAGAATAAGCATCAACAATTTTGCAAAAAGAGCAGAATTGGAAAATTGAAAATTAAATTGAATGAAAAAAAAATAATAATAATAATAAATAAAAAATTAAGAAAGATTGAAGATTGGAATTTGAAAGATTGCTGTGAGAAGTATTTGTGGTGACTTTACAAAAATGTTGAGATGCAAATAGTTTCAACACTTTTGTAAAATTGTCATACTTTGTGATTTTTTTTATTTTTGTTAATATAATCGTCTGGAAGGGAACATGAGAAAAGAAAAGGACTTTGGGTATTAAGCGAACGAAAAAGCAGAAGGCAAAATAAAAATTAATAAGCTACCTAAATACTAGGTTCGGCGCCATGGAGATGTTTTATAAACGTTTGTATCCTCTCGGTTTCGTCCTGCAGGAGGAGCACATCCAAACAGCCTTTAAAGTAGTCCGTTGTGAAACAGTTTTTTCTGTAAAGACGTTTATCGTGTAATTCTTTTGATTCATTATAATTCGGCCTCCGGTTGTACATCAACCGATTTGTTCCACGACAATATTTTTCGTTACGTAAAATTCAAACTTAGTGAAAGCAGTTCCGTTCGGCGTTTTTTTCCTCCTCGCCAAGGATATAAACTTTGTTACACCGGTCTAAGTGGCGAGATCCTCGGATCATTGATTTCTTGTCATTTTACATAATACTTTTAGTATCACTATCAAACCCACTAGAAGAACTTCAGACCTCAAATTGGTGGGAAACTTTTTATACCAAAAATTTTTTGCGAAATTTCGTTTTTTGTATGGAATTTCTTTTTTTTTTTTTTGTCGAAGAGTACACACTTTTACCATAGCACGAACATTTAAAAAAAGTTTCGCGTTTCATTATTGACATTTGCTTGAAGTTTCAAAGGAGAGAGAGAGAGAAGAAAAAAAAACGATATTATGCATGGCCCGTAATTTTGACCGATTTTGCAAACTGAAAATGCATTTAAGTACGCACAAAGTAATGACCGTAATTGGCGTGATTATAGCCGGGGTGTACGAAACGCGATTTAAAATGCGATAATTGCACGTCGGGGGCCGGAGCAAAAAGTTTGTTGGCACCACTATACAAAGTGTTGAGGCGCACAGATGAAAATTGAACGTCACGGCGGGGAGAGCCTTCACGTGACCGGCGAGCGAACGACACACTCGAGAATTTATTTGGTCGTGAGAAATGCATGTGCAAGACGAGACCCCGTGAGTTAGCGGAACCAACATAACTGACAGGTAATAACGGATGTGCGTTCCCGTGTGCTATAAATAGAAGAGAAATCTTATTTCTTTTCGTCACGCGTGCCATTGATGTGCGAGCGCACTCTCTCATATGTATACGTTTGATCGAAATCTGATTACCCGGAAAAATACTTCACGCCAAATCGTTAAAGGAGAAAATCGACCTTCTGATCTAAGAATTCTGTTTCCTTTTTCCTCTCTCTCTTTTATTATTTTTTTGTTAACCAAATTGGTTCCGCACTTTTTCATGCCAATTTTTGAATCATAAATTTCCTGTGGAAAAACAACGTCGACTTGTTGAAATTGCAGCAATAGAAACACTTAGGATAATTGTGACAATGGGGTACTTATGACAGTGGTAATTCGAATCTTTTTATTTGTCAAAGTATTTGTTATCAGCAGGTGTCATCATTTGAATTAATTCTTTTTAATTAAACTTGAATATAAAAAAATATGAAGAGAGATGGTGGGGAGGTTGTACCTGCAAAGCGTATGTAGCTGAGGTTCTCGGAACAAATTGTAACAGTCTTCGCAGATGCGATCGAGTCTAGCGAAGAGGCTTTTGTCGTAGACACCTTTGCACTGGATATCTAGGAACGACCTCTTGCTGAAAGGGTGGCCCATGAGGACGCCTGCGTCGGCGAAGCCCAGGCAGGAGGATACTAGGAGGAGCGCCATGGACCAGGTGAATATGGACAGCAGCGTGGAACAGGACGAGCTCGTCGAGGCCGACGACGTCCACGTGGAGAGTGTCGTGGGTGGTAGCGTCGAAGCCACGATCGTAGCTTCGGCGGAGTAGCTGCTGGCCGGACACGACTGGCAGCTTGAAATCCTTCTTACTTGGCGGTGCATCATCTGAAACAAAAGCCCAAAGGTTGTAGTTATCGTTCCTTTTTCATCGCGCTTATTATCTAGTTTTTTGCAACTTGGTTTTAATAGCTTTTCATTATTTTTTCAGACTGTCGTTCAGCTGGTTCTCCTGGAAGATTTTGACAAAGGAAAATTACAAGTTTGAGTGGGCCGCATTGTACCAAGTGACTGGTTTGGAGGAAAGTCACTCGCTGGACGTGCTCGTTATGTAGATAAATTTGAGATCAAGCTCTCGGCGGTATTACACATGTCTATGGAAAATGTTAAGTTACTCTTCTAACCAGTTTGCAAGAGGCCGGCTCTGTGAATGGACCACACACAGCTAAGGCCCCACCTGTAATCGTCCTCATCCGACAACTTCATTAAGTGGGACCCAGCGCAATGGGGGAAGCTCCCCCCACCCTGGGGCCCGGCGCTTTTTAACTGCGCGGCCACTCCGCACGGCAACTTTTTTTCGGTGGACGTAATCGCTTCATCCGGGTGGGATCTTATTTTTAGCCGGGCCCAATTCTCGGAACCCGCTTGTCCAGGCCCGCTCGCCGAGGCCCAAAGCTGTCATTGCCTCTCGATATATAATTAGCTTCCCGGGCGATAATTTGCCCGCGCGATCGTTAAACTTTCGATGCTCCTTTGAATATGACGCATGCGATCGCCCCTGGCCCTGTCGTTTCTACGAGTCGTTCCGAGAATCCAATCGTTAGACACGTTTGTCATCGGTGCTCGTAGATGGATTCGTGCCCGGAGGTATCTAATCAATTGTTTCAAACGCATTCTTGGAAACAGTTTGGACATTTCGGCTGAACGTTTGAAATTTCAGATCATTCAACAGGGTCCAATCATGCTGGCCAAATTAAAAGTACAATTTCATTGGCACAGTTCTACCAACTTAACACTAGAACTACTGGCGACGAACCAACTTTTCCTTTGGTGATTTTTCATCATTTTTTATTTATGAACTTGAAATGTTTTTTTAAACATTTTGACAAATCAAACGGAAAAGTTGGTTTATCAAGTTTCGTGAAAATAGCGAACGATTAAAATTTGCGATGCGTCAATTTTGAATCGTCGGTAGTTCTAGTGTTGATTCATAATTGGTGACCAGTGAATTTGATTTTAAATTGAAAAGAAAACAAGGCTTTTACTGAAACAAACGTTACATTTGATTTAAATTGCAAAAAAAATAAATAATAATAATAATAATAATAATAATAATACTAATAAGTAGCACAATCTTTAGATTAAATTTTTATAATAAACAATTAACGAATTATCAGTTGCTTTTCCGTGAGAATTCTTATTGGATGTGAACGAAATTCAAACATAAAAAATAAGAAAAGAAAAGAAAAACAAATTGCTAAAGATTTGATCTAAAGTCAATTATAAATAAGCGTATATAATAATTAGTGGTTTAAGAGGGAATTTTGTATTTTTTTTATGCATTATGTGAAAGACGGAGAATCTTACTCTCGGCGCGATAAGTAAAAAGGCCGCGCGACCGAATTGCCCCATGGTTAAGACGATGACATGTAAAAAAAGGAGAGAAAAAAAAACGAGAGGCAGAGACAGTTGGTGCATGAGAAATGTAATTGGGTGATTTTAATGTGGACACACGCGTGTATGCACACACGCAAACGAGATGGTATCAACGCGCGTTTGTAAAGGCTGAGCCTCTCACGCGCGGCGTATTGCACAGAGTGAGCGAATAACACGGTCCCTTATCCACTCGGCGTATCTCACGCGAGAGAAAGGTGGGAACGAGGGGTGGCTCGCGGGGCACGGGCGGCGGTAAATAAAGAAAAAGTCAATGGGGACCGGTTGGTCGACAGGTGAGGTCTTTCCTCGACTCGACCGCGCACAGGTGTGCAATCTGCAAATCTCTTTTAGCAAAAATCCACACGCTCGAGACTTGCTCTCCCGATCGCAGCTCGATCACTCTCGCGCGATATATATTATTTTCGCCTAACACAAAGTACGCTCGCTTATCACGTCTCGCTCTTATTGCCCGTAGACTTTCTCCGTAAAAATCAACTCCGAACTTGTGCAAGCTTGTACAAACTCCTGATGCGCTCGACACATTTCAATATTTCTTCTCCAACCTGTGAGACTGTACAAAAAATGAACAATCAGTTTAGAATTATTCGTTTGGTTTTGTTGATTTGTCAGTCAAGTCTGAATGAATGGTTTGTTGAATTTTTATTCGAGGATATAAAAAAGTTGGTATTAAAATGATAGTGTTTTCCATATCAAGTTCTCTGTTTCGAAACGGCTTTATCTCGGCGGGTATAATTTTATTATTTGAAGGATGAAACATGTCGCGATGCCAGGTGGTCCTGTGTTGTCCGGGAGATAAGTTAATCTTGGGAACTAGTCGACGAGCGAGCATCACGTATGTGCGTATACGCGTTTTCACGCACGAGTACGCGCGCTCACTTAACACGCAGAAGTGCGGGGAGTCGCGCGGCCAAGAGATTCCCTCTAATTAGGTGGCGAGCCGCCGCTATTGGTCGAGACCATCCAGCACAAAACGTACACCACGTGATATGCGACTTGTGTATCTGCGTTACAACAAGACAAATGCCATAAATCAACGGCCAACAAGCCGGTGGCTTCGTATTTGACGTCCATAAAAAATTTATCCGTCCTTTTATTTTCCCTCTTTCAAAAGCGTTGTGCAAACAAAAATTTGCTGCATCTTCATGGGTAAACGGCTCGTCGCGGTTTGTAAATCAATTTACTGTCACTTTTTCGGTTGCCAACTTGTTCATTGTTATGAATTTTCTAATTGTATCAATCTTCGACATTTGGAATACGAATGAAATATTGATAACGAATGACACGGCAGTTTTGAACGAAATAAAATAACGAAAATGTACGAATTACAATCAGATTAATTCGAACGATATCGATCGGTTGGATTTAAAAGAATATAATCAATTTTAAATCAATGACTTAAAGGTGAACAATTTTTATGCAACGTCATTGGAAAATTCTTATTTTCAATAGAAGAGAGTCACAAAAAAAATTACAATCGATCGAAGAAGAAGGAGAGAAAAAAGAAGAAAAATTATTCAAATGAGATGGATAACAAATCATAATTTTAATTCGATGATAAAAACGCGGATAAGAGTAATTAAGATCTTCCGCGATAATTGCGACGTTGAAGGTTTCACGCCTGTCCGAATCGCTTCGGGGAGGAATGCGCCTGTCAATTGGTAATTTTTGTTCGTAGAATCGACGCCAGATTACAAACCAACATGCAACCAAGTCAGTGACGTCAATCAGTTTGTTATTAGATGGACGACGTTTCTGTTAACCTACAGCAATCAATTGTATAGTGTTGAATCATTCGGTCGAATTGGAGTAATTAAAAATCTTTCAGCAATGCGGCGGTTATGTCACTCGGTAATAAACACTTGTTTACAACCGTCCACTTAATAATTCAATATCCGCAATTATCACCGGTGCTAAACGTTGCATCAATTTTCACGAAAACAATCATTAAATGATTTTAACTCTGAAATTGTATTTCCTCAAACAAAAATTTTTTGAATAATAAAAAATGAATAAATTAAAAAAAAAAAAAGAATAGGGGACTATCAAGTCCGGACGGTTGAAAAACGATTGTGAACATCTTTGAGAAAATGATTCAACCGATAATTTGTGTGTAAGATTTTGCGCGAATTATTAAGTAATCCGTCAGCGGAAAAGCGGTTACGAAACCTGTGTCTTCGGACGCGTTCGATTAGTCACGCTTAAGTCACGAGAGGAGGGTTAACGTGATTCGCGTTCAACGCCCCAAGTCCAATAGTGCACACATTTTTGCTCCTCTCATTCAAAGTGCTACAAAAAATCGTGATCCCGTATCATCACTGTTGCGAAAACACTCGCAATCTGGCATTATTTTTTTGTCAACTTTGAAATTACGACACCGCATTATGTCGTTGATTGTACGATAACCTAAACTCAAAATCATTGCGGATTATCTCCGTGAAAATGCTCACCAACTACAATCATTCATAACACCAATTCTTTTTTGCAAACAAATCTTTGCAAATTGCAAAATCAAATTTAAATTTGTGCAAATTAAAATTTTTTCATCCAAACGAGTTTTTGAAAATTTACAACTTCAGTGATGCGAATTTTGCTCGAAATTATAATCTTTTATTCTTCATGTATTTTGATGTTTGTAAATTTATTACAATTGCAAGTTTTTCTTCCCTTAATTAGAATTTGGAGCGAGGGGATTAAATGTTAGGAGAATAATATAGATGATTGAGGATGTGAATCGAAAAGAATGAATGCATGAGATAGATATAATTAGCCCGCTAACCCGCATACTTATTCTTATCTCCGAACAATGTCTACTATGCGAGGCCAACAAATGGGTTGCGTGTAAGCACCCGTGTACGTAATAACGCGGCTCGTAAGTCGTTGATGCGATTGCAGTTCGCGCCGACTAGCAAAGTACGCGCATTCGTGACGGAATGTTCAACAGGTGTGCCCACCGCGCGCTGACATCTACAAGAGGGTGTGCTCCCGCTTTGCCACCAGCCACGTTCGGTCTGTTCGTTCGTTACCATCCATCAATTCATTAATCCACACCCAACATCAATTTATTATTTGATAACTTATAACTTATGAATTTTTAAAACCACATTTTCTTTCGTTAAATTAAATATTTGTTTGCAATATATTTTCGTTCAAGATTTGTTCTTGACTTTATATTTTGAATGCAAAAAAATTGATGATTATTTTCAGATGTGATACATTTCATCGAAGAAAATTGTGACACAATTAGATAATTCTTAGAGCGATACCAGAATATTTTGGCATATGACTCAACGTCACTTTCGATAACGCCAATTATCCCCGTAACCCCATCCCTGTTAACCGATAAAAGAAAATGACTAAGGTTTTTCCAAGACATGTTTTGACTATGTTGATTGAATTTTAAAAAACTGGATTATAAAAAAAGGGAAGGGGGAAGTACACTGCTACGTCATTGAATTGATTGATCCGTGCTGATCGAAACAAATCAAAACAGCTTTATCGGCTCGTTCCGTCTCGAATCGGTTTCATTTCAGCCACTCGATCGTCGAGTAATCGCACGTGTTTAGATAATCGTATCGGTGCAAAATTGGTGTTTGCCGGCCGTTATGTCTGGCTTTTGAGCCGAACTAATCTCTGAGATGCCTGGTGAAAACAGCGATTTTATTTAATTATCCGCTGGCCGGTTTGCGATGGAAACGCTCGGTTCCCACTGGGATGGCTTAGAACGTCTCGGTCGAGATCGCAATGAACGAGCAAACGCTGCAAAAAGCGCCAAGATAAACGGTCTATTTATAGCGCGTGCGAGTCGCGCGCTCGCCAGTGCTTTTCATCAATTCTATTATTAAGGTAAGCTACTTCTTGATATCCAATTGCGAAAACTGTTTTCTCCAAAAAAAAAGCGGCTAATTGATATCTGTCTTCTTTTTCAGGGATGATTGCAAAAAGGATTTTTGACTTTATCAATGAGAGCTAGGCGATTGTCTGTTATGATAAAGGATGACGAGTAGGATTTAGTGTTCCGGTTTCTTTTTTTCGAGCTTCAGGGTTGCAAGGCGAAAAAAACTCGCATACGTGTGCAGTGTCAACGAACCGATCGCGAAAGATGGATGGATCGAAACGTTGACGAGGTCGTGTCGCCTCTGCCGCACAACGCCAAGGAGAAACTCCGAGCGAAGAAACTCTTTGATCTCTCTGTTGATCTCGACATGAGTTGGAAAAATAATTTGTCCCCAAAATTTAAATCCAGATAAATAATATTCTTGGTGCAAGAACAACCAGTTTGATCCTGATTTACTGTTCTGAATATGAGTAAGATTTCCTCTGAAATTAAGGATCACCTTTTTCAGTGCATCTCTTCATGCCTTTTTATTTTTTGAAATAATTTGTTCCATCTATCAAAAACTTTGACACTTATTTTTTGTTCACATTTATACAGACTAGTTTTTTGTTTCAGGTTTCAACAAATTGGTACAACCAAGTTAATCCATCAATTGGAAAATATGAAGTTGGTTATAAAAAAGTTGGTACCGATAAAAATCGGCAAAACAATGAACAACATTTGTTGACAAAAAGTTGATAAGCATGAAGAAGAAACAATTTGAAATCTTATTCGATCGTGGTTTGTATTGCATCTTCAAATGTTTGGACGTTTTTTTTTTTTTTTCTAAAAACTGATTATTTGCAGTGATCTAGGACAAAATGAATAAGCAGGGGCTGTCGGACGAATAAGAAGTCACCGATTGGAATGCACGACGAGATGCAAATGCACGCAAGCGGCGCATTCGAGTGAAGACCGCGTTGATTTTTCCATATTGAATCGGAGAGCCGTTGCCTTCCTTTCACCACTACATGAGCGCGCGGCAACGTCGTGTGTTCATGTTGCTCGGCCGCTCGGCGGGACGAGGCGGTGCGCGCGGATCTGCGGCGTTCCGACAGACAGCTTGGCGTCCTACGGTTCGCGTTACAACAAACTCGCAGCCTTTCTCCGTCTTTTGCCTCGTTGTCGAGCGCGAGCGAGATAACCGCCGATCTGTGACTGCCCCTCGCAGCCCAATCATTTTTCGCCTTCCCAAAAATTATCAACAATTTCCCACTTTGTTAATCAATTCCTAAGATATAAAAAGCTACGAAGAAAAAAGTAACAAACAATTTGAAGCTCCGCACGGTCTCTTGATTTTACAGGCCGATCGTTTCGCAAAGCGAACAGATTGAAAGAACGATCGGCGCGCCGCGAATTCATTAACATTTGTGCAAAGTGCAGCGGACGTCACACATTTCATCTGTGGACACGAGATGCATTTGGCGCGCGCGTACTTTCATTTTCTATTTATATGCACGCCACAGTGAATGTGTAATGGCGTTTTAAATGCACTTTTTTTTTATTGCCGAACATTCCACGTTCGATTCTTTGCGCTCATTGCGGCCAATTTCTCGGGGGCCTTTGTCAGGAACCGCGCGGACCGGCTGTCTTCGCTTAATGCCGTTGCGTCAATTGAATCTCCTCATTTCGGCTCAGTCATCAACCACGCCGGATTGATTTGTTGGCCCATCAAACTTGTGAAAAAAAAATTTCCCCGAAATAAAAAAAGAAGAGAGATAAATAAAGATAGTCTAGACTCGGTCGCTTTTTGTGCAGCTTTTTTTTTTCTACAAACAAGCGCATTTAATTTTTGCCAATTGACTATAATTTAGCAGAGGTTGACCTTTTTTGTTGCCCTCCCTTTTAAGTGGGATAAATATTTTGGCCTATTCTCGGGAAATTCAAATGGATGGCCGATAAATCTGTGAGCCTCTGGAATCGCGCTCAAACGTTTCACTTATCGTTTCCACGAACGAGCAGGAGAGAAGGCCATCAGTCAGTTGATGGTACAAATTTATACCCGAGGTCAGCCACCGAACGTAACGCTATCACTCGACGAAAACGGATGTCGCGAATAACAATTAACTCCGCCCGAAAATTTCCATTTGTTATAATCGCCGAGAGCTTATTGCCCTGAGAATGAGCATCTGATTGAGCCGTTAAATCTCGTGCCGATAATTCGTCTTTTATCGTGGCTAATTAGTAATCGGTTGCTCGACCGTGTAAGACAGATTGCAAATAAAATAAAATATCGAATCGATCTGCAGATTGGTTTATCAAAACGCGCTGACCCATTTTGTGTACGAACAAAAAGATAAAAGGCGAACAAAAAAGGCGCGAGACAAAAAGCTCTAATGAACAAAAAAAAAAAAAAAAAATAAGAATAAAAAAAAGTGTGTGTGTGTGAGAAAAATAAAAGAGCGTTTTGAACCAGCTGCGTAAAAGAGCGTGCAAATATCCGCGTGTAAATCACGCCGGTGCACATGAATGTGAAGAAACCAAAAAAGAAAAAACAAAAAAAATTCAGAAGCGTCGTAGGAAAAAAACATTGAAGAGACGCAAAAAAGGCTGGCGAGATATCGTAAAAATATACGAGACAGCCGGATTCACAATATTTTCCCGGGAAGTTTGGCCGATCGTGTTCAAAAATATCAAAAGCTGACTCGGATTTTGTACCGCTAGAAATCCAACCCCCTCGGCCAATTAATATCACCCGACAAAAAGAAAACAGAAAACTTCTGTCGCGCTAGAGAAACAAAAATATTAGAGCTTATTCGGTGAACTTTTTTAAGATTTTTTTGGTTTTATATAAAAACCAAACGATTCATTTTTTTTTTGAAATAATAAAAATTTAAGAAGATAAATTGAATTTTTGGGGGGAATTTTTTTTGTGTGTTTGGTGGAGATTGGGGATGAAAAAGAGATGCATCAGGTGGTGTGTAACGAGCAGAGTGGCATCTTCTTAGATGGGGAACAAAGCGGTGGGTTTGCGGTGCAGCGCGAAACACGCAAAGTCGAGCGAAAGGAAGAGAGCGTGAGTCAGCTCACGTTTGGGCCTCGCTAAAGATTCACTCAATGAATTCTAAAGATAGACGTCCCTCACCCTTTCTTTCACCGCTCCCTGCCCCTCCTTTCTGTGCTTGCACTTGTTTCATCGCACTTGTCTCTTTCTTGCACATTTTGCATCCACAGCACCTTTCCACCCAATTAATTTTGGCCCTGATTCTGGCCAGTTTCCATTTCGGTTTTGACATCTCCGGATGTTCTCTTCGTCTCAGACAAAGATATCTAAGACACATATTTTTTTTCTTTAATTTTATTCGTTAATTTTTGTCTTAAAAAAATGACTGTAAAATAAAAGAGACAAAAAAAATGATCAACCTGATTTATATTCATCCAAAATATCGATCTTTGTAGAACAAAAGTATAGCCTCTAAAATAATATTTTCGTTCTAACGTATAAACATTTTTAAATAGAATTTGATATACAAGATAAATCTCAAAGATTCACGACTTGTTTACGAAAAATGAAATCACTCCCAAAAATTGATGTTTAAAATACTTTAATTGAATGGCAAAATAGTCACCGATAGTTTGACACAAGTTTGTCCCAAAATCGTTCCGACAAAGACGTCAGACACTGATGTCAAAATTTTCCGGAACTTGAAAAATTTTATTTATCGATTATCCATTTTGCGCAGTTTGCAAACAAGAAGAAAATTAAATATTTTCACGCGTGCGGTTTTTTTTTTCATTTTCACTGTCAAAAAAATTGCGCTCATTTTCATTTCGGTTTGTGCGCAAAAAGTGTCACGAAATCACGTATCAAAAACTCGCGTGATACTGCACGGTTCTTTTTTTTTTTTTTTCTTCACGCCAACCGTTGGCGCATTTATTTTGAGTTAACACTTTTACGATGGCTCGAATCTTATCTTTTTCGAAATTCTTCCTTGCATATTTAAACTAGTTATCTCGTGGGTTGCATCATTTTAAAAATGAAATCCCAGAAACACCAGATTGTGCATTGTAAACATTGCACTCGAAATTGAAATGTATTTTTGATTAAACAAACAATTAATCGAATAAAAATAATCAAAACAATTAATTAGACA
Source organism: Trissolcus basalis (assembly GCA_025266255.1). Classification (NCBI taxonomy): domain Eukaryota; kingdom Metazoa; phylum Arthropoda; class Insecta; order Hymenoptera; family Scelionidae; genus Trissolcus; species Trissolcus basalis. The sequence goes on from JAAMPD010000017.1 coordinate 18,539, forward strand.
AATAAACAAACAAACTCCGGATAATCAAGCAATAAAAACAATGATTAAAATTAATTTAATTTCTCTCGAGATGATTATCATTGATTATCTAGACTTTTTTCTCATAATGCTTTTATTGACGTTATTTTCGTATCTAATAATCGTATTTCTTGCCATCGACAGGGTAACCGATACGCCACTGGGGATTTTCGACGTTTCTACTTTTGACCACATGGGTTTGACATCGATCGCAACCTGACGGTCATATTGCTCGTGCGTCAGCTTAAAAAAAAGGACACCTCTCGGTGAGTTTCTTACAAAATCTTATACTGTAAATATTTTGCAATCGTTACATATCTTGTAAATCCGTTAGTCCTTATTGCTCCGTTTCTGACTCCCGTGCATTACTTGCACTTCTCTCGGTCACGTACAGTCGTGAGCAACAAACAAACTTTGTAGATCATACGTCAAAATCAACCAAATTTTCTTACCCTCTGATGTCAAACACTCGAAAAGAAAAAAAAATGCACAAACAACCCCAAAACGAAAATTCAAAAACTGCATCTCCTTGAAATGCATGCAAATTGAAATTGCACTTAATTTTTTGTTTTGCACAATCGGTTAAACTTTGAGTTTTCATTGTGGATTTTTTGTTATTTGCAAAATACATCTTGTTAAATACATTCGTTCTGGTTTGTTTTTGTACGTTGAATTTTGGTTTGGGTTTTCATCGAGATTGAATTGTGAGTTACAAAGATGGTCTGAATGCACCGATGGACAATTAAATAATAATATTGATAGGTGCAAATTTTGCTCGCGACTGTACGCTGAATGAAGAAAGCCGTGCGATTATAACGGACGTCTTGGCCCGTTGTTTAGAAACCGTGCGAAATAAGCCACCACGAAAGACAGTTTCAGAATTCGCGAAAACTCCGTGTGTTGCCCCTGCTGGTCGCGGTTATTGGTTCACGAATCCTCAATGACGTCAGGTACTTCATTCTTTATTCACACCGGATTTTCATTTTTTGATTCTTTCATTTGAATTTAATTTCATTTCAACACTCAACAATTTTACCTTAAAAAATTGAAGAAGAAAAATTAAATTATTTCCACCACCGGGTTTGACTTTTAACTCTCGTCTAAGCTTTTTATTTTTTTTTGCAAAAAAAATTGCAGATAAAAGCTCTTGAAATTAAATTTCAAGAATCAATTTTCCCCCGACTTTTAGTTGAAGCTCTTATTAAAAATGAACTGCACCAATTGTGCAGTTTTTCTTTGCATTCATTTGAAACACTTGAGTTGTTTTTTTTTTTTTTCGTCGTCTGTTTGAGTTTTGGATTAAGAGGCTCGCAAAATAAAAAAAAGTCATTATAAAATACAAACACTGAGATCAGCAGAACGACTGTGGAACCAGAATAGAGTGCATTGCGGGCTGGCCGGTGCACATTGCATCAGTCAAGTTTGAAGCCGCAGAAAAAGGCACACAGTGCAGCACTTGAAAAGCGCGAGTTTGCGTAATGCATGAGAAAGAAAGAAGCAAAGGGGAAAGAGAGAGAGAGAGAGACAGATAGAGGGGGGCAAAAAAAATCGGTGCGCGGCGACGGTGGCACGTGCGGCAAGTGGTCACGTGAACCGAAGATGGTAAACTTACTTTGAAAAAGAGTTATGGCTTTCGGCGAAAGCCGGGCGGGCGTTGGGATTGCACTGGTTGTCGGTCGTGGTTTTGCGCTCGGCCGGCGGTGCACTGTGCGAACCGATCACTGACACAAATCGGCGCTCAATCAAGTGCGCGCGTATACTTTCGGAGCGTCTCGTCGTGTGTGTGCGCTTTTGTGAACGCGAGAACGAGTGATACCGTGAGATGCGTCTCTCGCGAAGGTTCGGGCTAACATTAACTAGCGCGACTGCAGTCGCTTATAATATGGCCGAGGCGCGAACCAATCGGATCCCGCGCTCCTGCCAGACCCCCCACTCTCCCCCCCGATCATAGCCAAGACCCCCTGCATGTTGTTCCGATCGTCGTCTGTTCCTTGTTTTTGTGCTCGCCGAATGACAACAGGATCGGTCGCGCGACAACCCCGAAAGAGGCTCGCCCGCACACGCCGCCAATTGCGTAAAGGGGACCACGGGAACGCAATCCCATCCCGCGGCGAACGCTCCGATTCTCTTCCCCCCTCGCTCGTTCAAAATTCGAACTCCTTTTTTTCGTCCTCTTTTGAATTTCAGCATTTCATCTTTCTTTCCTCACGTCCTTTTTCGTTTCCTTCGTCGCTGAGTAATTAAAATCAAATGTTGAGAAAAAAAATTACACGTGTCCACTTTGAGCTGAGGTTTCCAAATTTTGCATACAAATTATGCAGTTGCATACTTTTTCGAGGTGTTCACAACCAAAAATAATGATTGAGAAAGATGTTTTCCGTTGATAACTACTTTTCTAAATGGTTTTTGATCTTCTGAGAATGGAGAACGGTTTGCAAAAATTTTTTTTTCGTTTCGAACATTGTTTTCTTCTGATGTTGAATTTTGAATATTTAAAAGAAGTTTGTCCTTTGAAATTGCACAGATTTTATCGTTTCTTCAAATACTCAAATATACAGCTTTAATAATAAAATTTTATCGGGCAAATAGATGATTATTTTTACATCATTTAACGCCAAGGAAAAAATTTGTTTTAATTATTTTAATTTTATTTTTAACCTGAAAGATTATAGGATTAATTGCAAAATTAAATTGCTTGATCCCTAGTTGTAATAGCTGGATATTAACGTAATCAAAAAATTTTTCCTAAAACGTTTTTAATCTGCATTTGTTTTCTGCAATGAAGATTGTTTGAAACAACTGTAAAACTGAATTGCTTAATCAAAATTTTGCCATAATTTCAATTCAAGAAGTTGAATGAATGAAAAGTAAAAAAACTCATTTCAAATTAAAAAACAAAAGATACGTTTGTTGAATTATTTAAAGGGTAATTTGTTTTGTTTATGGCTGAAGAATAGGATTCCGTTTTTGTTTCATAGGTACGGTAATTATAGTCGAGTGACTTGAATGAATGGAGTGTTGCTAAGTTTGTTTACAGTTCTGATTAATCGTTCAAATAGAATTTTAGTGTCTGAGTCAGTTTTTGACGAAAAATGTTAGGAATTACATTTTATCTAGGACGACGATTAAAATTGAAGCGCAAAAAAGGTGTGATATTTTCATCTGAAAAAATCGAACTAAATTTAGAAATACCACTTAATTGCGATTAATAAACTGCGAAAAAAAAACATCTGAAAAAAGTCGTCGCTTGATAACATTTTTAATGGATTTTTCAACATTTTAAAATGTTTCCCTAACTAAATATTACGAAGAATTTTGTAACGTTAAAAAGTGATTGAAAAATGTTTTTTTCTTGCTAATACAACATTTTTTGCAATGTAACAGATATTACTATTATTGCTTAATGAAACTGCTCTCAATTTTCCATAAAGAAATCGATTTTTTTCGGGTTGAATTCTAAATTATCTGTATACATTTCGTAAGATAAACATTTTGTTTGACGTCACGTGTGCAATTTCAAGACGGTCTAATTTATCAGACTGACAGTTTCCTAAACACGAAACCCGTTGAAAAATTAATAAGGTCAACGTTCGCGAGCATAAACAAGACATAAATCAGACCCGAGGATTGAGCAAAAATTTGAATATTCGATGATAATAATTGGGTGGCGAAAGATAAAAAAATATGAAAGAAAACGAATATCTTGTTTCTGAACGAGTGGTGAGTTGTTGAACGAAAAAAAAAAATACAGTTTATGTTCCTGTTGAAAAAAAACTTTCAGCATCGGATCGGGCTATTATACCAGCAACTAGCCTTTTTGAGACACCAGTCTCCTATCGAAGAACTTTATAAAGGCTGCTACGGGCAAGAACTTTGTTTCACGTAACTGTAAAAAGCCATAGCCTGTCAAGTCGAATGTAATATCGGTCAATAGTGTCATCATTTTTTTACCTTGGCGGAAATGAAAGGAGGGATATGGTATCATTCCATCGTTTTACTCTGTTGATTAAAATCTCAACTATGAAAAAAGTTCTCTTCAAAAATGTCTGACGAAATGATAGAACCAAATTTGGAATTTTCTTTTTTGCTTTTTAAACAAAACACTTGCCAATTATACTAGCAAATTAATATCGTTTTGCTAATTGCGTCCATCTGATACGACAAACATTATCTTGTAATCTCACTGATTGTACAAAATATTTACGATAAAAGATTTCAGAAGTTGCGTCGAATTTTAGATTGTAAAATCTTTTCTTCTTCTGAAATTCGCCCTTTTTCAAGCCCGTACTGATCAAAAAACTAAAAGACTAAAATTTCGTCCCCACGAATTTGTGAACGAAACCAATTCAATCTTTTGACTTTCCCAAAGAAAAAAAAAATATATTGAGTTTATTTATTTTGTAGAAACAAAATTTAAAAATAGACATTTTTATCAGTGTCACGAAATATCAGAGGTTACAAAATGATCGACGATAATACGAATTGTCTGCATTGTTTAAAATAGAAAACTAGATCATTCGAGTTTTTTTTTCAAAAAGTTATCAGCAGATTGTCATGAAAATGTTAGTCACAATGCACTTTTCCATGAAGAAGCGGGCAAATTTTTCGCAAATCCATGTTGCGAAATTTGTAGCAACGTGTAAAAAAAGCCAAGTTTATTTGCAAGTCATTCATTACTTTGAGAGCGCCACGTTTTTACATAAGACACGATGTGATGATTGTGTGCAGATATTTCCCGTGTTCGTCAGCCTATGACAGTCACCTCGGGTCATTATGCTCGGGGATCTAATTCAAAGCAATCCAAAAATGTCAACATGATTGAGCTACGGGTGGTCCCATTAAGCCAGTCACACGGGGATTTGTGATATGAAAAATATTTGCTCCGGAAATAAAGAAAAAAAATAATAAAATAAAAAATACCAAGCACAAAAACAAGATCGGTAAAAATGTTTATTTTTAAATTCAACAACGAAAAATTGATAAAAAAAGTTACCGATGGTCATGACACGAAAATCAGAGATATTAAAGGTTGAAAACATTTAAAAATGTCGAACGTTTTGTTTGCATTCGGAAATGGAGAGTGGTTTACCATGTTTGAAAAATTTCATTTATGTTCAAACCTATCTAAACAGGAGCAAATGTTTGGAATCTAGCAATAATAACGGAACCACATGAGATCTCGGCAGACCGAATGACGTCATCGGGTGATCATGTACTGACGTCAGTTGGTTTGATGGTACGATACAATTCCGTTAGAGCTACATTTGTTATGATGAGGGATGAGCTTTTTGATCTTATCACTTTTGGATAAAAAAGTGAACATTTCGCAACGCGGACTGTGGCTAACAGAAAAATTGTTTTTGGAATAAGAATTTCATCTTGGAGTGACGTTTCATATTTTCGTTCAGTTTCAGTATTTTGTTTTCAGTTTAATTCGTGTTATTAATGAAATTATTCGTGTTGCAGATTTGGGTGTCTTCGGTGTCCTGTAATTGGAGTAAGGAGTCTGCGACGATCAAAAAAGTGAAATTAATTCACGATTCACATACAGCAAGTGAAAACCAGTTAACCTCGTTGCATAACGCCTTATTACCGGCGTAAATATTTGGAGCATAGGTGACGTTTGGGAAAGACCGGTGAAAAAGTTAGAAAAGGAATTCGGTGAAATGTTATTCGCGAGGTGAAAAGCGTGGCAAGATCAAGTTATAGCGACAGTGTGGCATGCCTGCAACAGAAATAGAAACATCACCTGACTTTACGAGCAATTTCACGCATCTCAAAGGTAATTAATTTTTATGATTACGCTCTAGAATCTGTTGCGTCATTTCGTCGCGAGTAGTTTCCAATCATTGACTCACTCAATTTCTTATCGTCTCAACGGTATCATTTTGCTATCCTAATTTGTTCAAAGTATTATAGTTACAGATTTTGTAGCATAATTTTTTTTGCATCAATCAATATAAAAATTGAAATTATTAGTTTTAATAATTCATTCTCAAAAATCACATTTTGAAATAACAAAACAATTCTTGGACCAACCCCAATTTCGTCTTGAATAATCAAGAATATCTTTGGTCCAAGAATATTATTCTTGAACAAAGAACAAAGACGGAAAATTTATTCTAAAATCGAAATGAAAATCTCTTACGATTTTAATGTTTTTCATCAAAGGAGATATTTTTTGGGATTTTAGAAATTTTGTTTGAACAAAATTTTGGACGAATCATTTTAAGACGGAATTTGATCCATCGGGCAGTAGATTCACGATAGATTTGGTCCGACACTAAATTCCAATTTATCTTTTCAATGAGATAAAGATATGAATTGCATTTTTTCTTCACAAACTTAAATGGTTTTTAGTTCGTCGCCTATTCCGATTCTTACAAGTTTTGTTATTTCCATTTTATTTGATTCGAATTCGTTTTGATATTGCAAAAAAAAGACAAAAATGAAAAACAAATGTTTTAATGTCTCTGTAATCTTCCATAGATCATAAGATACTAATAAAAAAAATACCATTATAGGATTTTTATTTTTTTTTGTGAAATATATTATTTTTTTAATGGTCAATTTATGCAATGCAGGACTCGAATGTTTTATTTAATGTCACTTCAATCGTAATGTTCGCATTTATAATGCTAACGAAGTAACATGATTTTAGATTGTTTATATTCGATATTACGGAGCCAACATTAGTCATTATTATTTGCACTGTCTTATTATTGTCACAACAGAGTTGACAATTATTAGAATAGAATTTTAATCTTCATGATTTGCGAAGGCAAACATGTTTGTCAAAAGTTATTACATTTCAATACAAGAGAAAAAAAATGTTCGATAAAGTTGTCGTTAATTTCACTCGGATCTGAACTTTTATAAACGTTGATCAAAAATTCAAAACGCCGAGTCGTTAATTTTTTTTTCAATTCGAAAATTCAAAATTCGAAAAAGGTTAATTAATTAATCCATTATGGATGCCAATTAATTGTTGTTTATGGATTTTATTAACGTCGTAATGAGCGAAACAAAATTACGCACTCGTTCGTAAAAATGAACATGACACGCCGCCTTTAACGAGGCTTATGCGACTTGATTGAAAAACTACACTCGCCAGTATCATTATATTTAATCCAAGATCGAATGTCATCGCAACTATTTTTGATGCAAATTGTCGCATAATTGTCAATAAGATATTTATACAATTTTTTTAATGAGCAAATTTCGAATACGTTTTATTAGAGATTCATTTACTTTTTTTCCTAATAACCTTTTTCATTTTCGATTCCACGATCGAAAGTACTTTAACAACCGGTTTAAATGACAACAAAAATTATAAGCAATTTGTCAAACAATTACTTTCACCAGACATCTTTAAAAAGCAGTTAAGAAATTTTTTTTTTTTTTAAAAAAAATTTGTCAGTCCAGTTTGTCACAAATTCAAACAGTCCTTCGAGTTGGACCCAAAAGTTAGAAACAGAATAAAATTTTGAATTCGTTCTCTTTCAATCGCATCAAAGGATCTTGATTGATATTTATACGCTTTTTTTTAGTCAGTCATATTTGTCAGCGCTTTAAAAACGTTTTTTTATGTTCAGCTTAAAAAAAAAAAAAAACTCACGTGATAAATGATTGAAAATTGATGGCCATTCAACAAGATGAGATTTGTTTATTGGCAGTGTTCCAAAACCCGATCCAAGTGTCGGACAAAATTTTTTTCGATTTTTATTTTACAAATTGAACAAACGATTGGAAATTGTATAAATTTGATCGACATATTTTGACTACCGAAGAAAAAAGAAAAAGAAAAACTAATCCGTTTTTTTTAATCGATTTTTTTACTCCGTACAGAATCATATAAATAGCTCGAACAAAAAGCAGGTAATGTTTGTCGAGAATTGATATAAAAAAAACGTTTACAATCTGATGGTTTGCGTAAATACATCTCGTTTTTTTTTCTCAAGTGTCTAAAAATAAGTTACCAAATTGCTGACGATATTTCGCACAAATATACTTTAATCGATCACGTCGAGCAGACTTTTCGTAATCGATTGAAAGTTCAATTTCGTATTCAGTAAAAAGCCAACAAAAAAGTGTCTCCCGAAGTGGCATAAACTGTTTACAAACAAGATAGCCGTCGCGGTGTGCATAATTACGTTCTCTCAGTTTCAAGACGGTCGGATGAAAAAAAAAAAGTTCATCGAACCTCCTAAAAACAGAGTCGCAAAACGATCACTTCTCAAACTTATCAAATTTATCTCGCACAAATCCACAGAATCTAATCATCGATCAAACATTTTTACGATTTTTTCACTGGATCTGATGCTTTTCCCCTTCGTTTGTTTTCGATCATTATCGCTGCTCCAATTTTGATTCTAAGCTGTAAATATTATGCACTACTGTTTTGAGATCGAAAATTTCCCATTTCATTCGGTACGAATATCTTGGCCTAAAAATAGACAGTGTTTAAAAGTTGTAAACTTTTTTCACATCAATTCGTACTGATACAAGTTGGAATTATCTAAAAAAATAATAATAATAATTAAACAAGAATAATGTACTCTGGAAATTTTCTCATAAAATGGAGGTGTGATTTTAAGTGCAAGTACTTTTTTTTAAGTATACCAAACGGTTTTGAGCAAACGAGCACATTTCTTACGCACCTCCAACAATCTCTTAGCCAGTTGCGATTGATGAAAAATTTCCGGCTCAACGTCCAAATGGTAATGACAATAAAGAAGCCATTCAGTTGCAAAATATTCACATCTTGAAAAATGTCTTTTCAAACGTCCCGTGAAAATAATAAAAATGAAAACAAATTGAAAAGTACAAAAATAAGTAATGAAATAAAATAAATTGTTCGATGTGTTATAACTCGACGCGAATTTATCTCTCTTTTATTCCCCGAGCTTGAAACCGTTTAGAAAAGTTGAAATTAATGCGACTTTATGTAATATTCGGAAACCGTTTAGAAATTCGTACATTATTTAGATCGCTCTTGTTGGGTGAGTCACCGATTTATATAATTCGGCGGATTAGCATGCACTATTATCCCCGGAACAATTAATTATGTTAATCTTTAATATTTTGTTCTCGCTCAGTTGTTCGGAATCGTCGAAATTAAAAAAAAAGGAACACACACATCTGCATAAGTCATAATATTTATTAGCGGAATTTTTTGCCTCCTCTCGTGGTTACAATTATTTTTAAACCCAAATTTGAATTAATTGTATATTTATATACGCAAGACGCGGTTTAATTAATACCACGATCACTCTTAGAAACAATACTTTTACCGATCGCACACACGTACGGGGTACAGATTGGCTATGAATAAAATATGAGTTAATTTTGGCGGCGTTTAAATTGTCAACTCGGCTCTTTATTTTCAGAGCTCATTCATAAGAACTCGTACAAGGACGTGTAGATTTTGGTGAGATTCATTAATTTCGTTTCGACTGTTTGTTTCCGCTATTTTTCGAATTTATTCTTTTTTTTTCCTCTCTCGAAGGATGAACACTTATTGACTTTGACAAACAACTGTTTTTAGTTCTTTGAGGGTCGTCCGAACATTTTTCATCGAGACTTTTCGTAATAATTCCGTCGGAGCTTCTTTTCATTTAATCCACCGTTAAGTTATACGAAAAGGCCAGTTTTCCAATCACCAATTTCGTACCGAACAATCCCAAAACGTCACTCTGAGAACGTTTTATTAATAAATATTAAATTAGCAAAATTTTTTTTTCAACTTTTATTGGCTCAACAAATTGTACATAAAATAATACAGCAAAATCGTTAGAATGTGCTTTGAGATTGGCGTACTGAGTATTCCAATTTAGCAGTGAATGACCGAAGCGAACCACTTGTTGCTCGAACGATTTTCCCCGCGACATTTGTGATTCTTCATTGGTAGGAATTTACTACTGCAATTGATTTTATTATCAAATCATTGATACTTAACGAATTGGTTCAAATTGGAAAATTAAAAAAAAAGTAAAATAAAAGCGACAGGAATGTAAATGATTAGAAAAATTAACAGACGGTGCTAAAATTTAATTTTCATCAAAGTGAAAATCAAACTGCAATCAATCTACAAAAAAAAAAAAAAAATACAAAGAAAAAAAAATCATTGAAGGGAATGTATAAAGTACATTTTATATCAGAATACACGAACCTCGAAGATTCTTAATCTTTTTGTTTGCGTGAGTTCAAAGTGAGATTAATATATGTTTGGTGTGTTTTTTTTACGTGTGTTATCAAAGTCGGAGAGTGGACTTCCGCACGTACTCACCTTCCGACGCAAAGTCGCTAATCTCGCTAGCGGGCAAACAAAGAATCGTCTGCCGCTTAGCAGCGCTCCCATTCGAAACAGTTCCCACGTCTTCGTTACGTGATTCTTTCACTTCACCTTCTCGTAACGCGAAAGCACTCAGCCGTTTTCACTCTCGAAACTCTCGTAGCAAATCATGAACTTGGCGCGGCGACGTTTAGCGAGTTGGATCAGCCGATCGGGCGCCTCCATTGTCGGGGATCAATCGGCGCTGACCGATCGCGGCATAATTGCGCCAATCAGCGTGCCTTCGGCCGGACAAAATGACACGTCCCGACGTCAATCGCGAACAGAAGAGCGACAAAATTAAAAGCGTCTCATCCAGAGAGGTTTGATTTTCACACACTCATATATAATACAACGATCAAGAACTTTCGTATCGGGGACTGCCGCGCGTTGATGTGTTAATAGCGTCTATATCCGTCGACGCGCTCCACACCGACTGTACTCCGTTTTCTCACGCTATTATTTCCGATCGCACGGCCACGAGCGTGCTGACACCTTCCCGTCCCTTTTCCTCCCGCGCCGCGGAAAGCTCCCTTTTCTCCCTCCACCCCTCCGCCACCCTCGAGAAGAGAAAAAAAAATTCAAAATCGAACCTCTGACAAAATTGTTATATAATTGAACCACACGATGCTTCTTCAGTCTTGGTACAATTTTAATTTTATCTCCTCTCTCTCTCTCTCTCGCTCTTGCTTTTTTTCTGTCTTTGTTCTCCTCGTGCGTTTGGTGGTTACGGTTGTAACTTGCACACAGCGAGTGTAAATTTTCGCGCGCACTCCGATCGAGGGGGATTATCGTGCCGAAAAATCGGAGTCATTTGTAGCGCGCAAGCGGACTACATACTGGCGCACAAGTTTGCCGCACTAGAATGGGTTGTAGCGTGCGGTCAGAAGATCACACACGAGAGCGGACGCTCGTAGGGTTTGCCCTCGTACGCGCGGTTCTCGCACGCATGTGCGACGTGTGTGTCGAGAGATGCCGTTGAGCGAGTGTAAGTGTAAGCATAGGTGCGTATGTAGACGACGCTTAAAAGACCCTCCGCGTGCCTCTACACTCATACAAATTCACGCCCAGCCTCTCATCGCTCTGAAGACACACTGCTTTATCAGTGTTTCTTTCGGTAACCAAGATTAACGTCGCTAAGCCAATTGATCCTATTGTCATCGTAAAAACAACTTTTCGTTTCCTCGATGAGAGTACGAAAATGCTGTTTCATTATTTGTCTTGCATTATTTTCAAACTGTATGAAAAACAAAAAAAACATCACATCTCTTTCATTCGTTTGTTTTAGGAAATTTTTCATACAATTATAATTTTTAGAATTATAAAATAATGTAAGTTAGATAAAAATGTGAAATAAAGAATAATTTTTTATTGTTTAATTAGAATAACTTAACAAATAGGGTAAGTTATAAAATGTTGTTAAGTAAATTTTGTTTGAAAAATTAAAATTTGGAATACCAGGAAAAATTTTTTTTTTTGAAGATTCTCTTTGTCAAATTTGTTATAGTTTAATTTGAGAAAGAATGATTGAGTTGATTAAAAAAAAAATAGACGATGGAAAGGCTATTTTATAAGTGATATATTAGTGGCATGACCAAAGTTTTTGTCGGATGGAAATTACGCACGTAGACATCAAAATATAAGATTTAAGATGATTTTTTGTCGAAGACCTTCTCGTGAAGAAAGATTTATAGAGTTCACAAGAGCTACAAAGTTACAAATGAGATAAGAAGTAGAAAGTGACCCGGCGAATGCTTGCTTACATCTGTTTCGACTTGTAATTACTAATTGATCGTCTGATAATTTTTCTTGCGTTAAACTTACGGAAGCAATTGATGTAAAACGAAACGAATTGGAATTGCACTTACATAAATCTCTTGTCCGACGAAGTTGCAGTCGTGAACATTCGTAAAATCACTGTCCCACTGTTATGAGACCAGATAAATGAAGACCGGATATCTTATCGCATCCTTTCATTCGTCAGAACGTTAACGCACGAATCCGGAATTCCATGAACTTGATAAATTCGATCGCATGACTCTTCGAGTGGAAGAAAAATGCCCTGATAAGTCTCTTGTGTTTAACCCTTTTAACCCTAAACACCACAGGTTTCCGGTCTCGATTTCCATCCACGTTATCAGTCGTTGAAAAATTCAGCAACTTGCAAAAAATGCAACCGCAACAAATTGTCTGTCAGTCACGTTTATTTTCGTCCGTCGCAGATTATTTATTTTAGATCTGAATTGTTGATTTCAATATTTTGATATTCAATGAAGACGTAACGGATCGAAGACAACGTTATCGCGTTCAAGATTGATCCGGTGTTAAGGATCTTGCAGGTTCGTTACAAAGGTTGAAGGTGAGCAGATAGAGATGCAAATGAAACAAACAAAAATAAATGATAATCACTCGCTCGACACAACAGATGGGAATCGATCGCAAATCTGCGATTCGGATAATTGATGCTGTTAAATTTATTGGCAAGGTAGAAATGGCAATTGCGCTTATCGGGTCGTAAATCGGCCGCGAGAAGTGTGTACTATGTAAGCAAAAGATCCCCCAAGTGAATTTCCTTTTGAGCCGCGGCGAAGGCGCTATAAATAAACCGCAGCCTCCCTGAGAACGGAAAGTAGCTCGCCTTCGAGTTCCGTAACGAATTCTCGGGATTGTTTTCTGGATCAGTGGCCGCCGCGTTCGCTAACTATTAACTGACATTGCCAATGGACTCGACTTCCGCTAACCAGCCTTTTTCCATAAACGACGAACCATCGACTACACGTGTCGTACTGAATTTATTAAACTGGATAGCATTTTTTTTTTTTTTTTATTTTTTAATCCCAACCATCAAATTTAAATTTCAATCTGCATTTCAACAAAACGAGAAACAAAAATTGAAAAAGGAACAGAAGTGAAAGCATCGATTTAAAAATAATAAATGACACGTGCCAATTAATGACAATGTTTAATACGGTGTTTTACAAATTGATGTAAAATTGAAATACAAAAGTTACCAAGTTGGAGTTTTTTTTCAAAGTAAGAAAAGATTTTCATTCAGTCTGTGAAATACTACGTGTCGCGAAAAAATGTGTGCGTCACGAAGTAGATCGACTTTGACACTGAAATTGTCTTCCGAATTAGGTTTCACTCGCATACGTGACATAATCGCAACGTATGCCTGGGAACAGAAAATTGAAAATTCAATTATTTTATCGGACACGTAAACCGGATTAGTCACAAAAGAAAGTAATTCGATTTTGTTCTCCTTTATGAAATTGAACGTTTCATTTTTGTTTGTTTGTTTATTTTTATGGGATGAGAACCAGTATTATTTTTATAGAGGCTGAAAAGACTTGCCGCGCGAATGACGTTTCAAATGTCGATCTGTACTTTTGCCGCCGATAAGGAGACATATAAAAGCGTGTGTGTTTCAGACTTCATAAATATTAATGGACCATTTTTGGTCTTGGCGAGTGATTGGCACCGACAAAGGCTCACGAGTGAGTGTCTGATATAATTGAAGCTTACTTGAAGGGTTCCGAGATAAATTAAAAAATTTTCGAGTATTTTGACCAATCTCGGCATTAACGATTTTCTGAGAAAGGAAAAGGCATATCGCTAAACAAATCGCACCTCTTTTATTCCCTCAATTTGTTTCTCTTCCATGATGAAAAGCTTCCAGCAACTTTTCAATATATCTTTTTTTTTATTTCCCATTTGATGAACCATTCTTTGTAAATAAACTCAAATGCATGAAAGAAAGGTCGTTTTAATTGTAATTGAAAGAGGAAATAACATTTCATGGGCAATAAATTAATCATCCTGGAAAGAGTTTCTAACCTTCAAATGGTTTCCCGAAGAAATCAATATTTTTTATGGATCGACTTTTATAAACATATCTTGATTTTATCCACGTTTTCTGTCACCCCAAGTTCAACTCTGTTGAAAAATTAATTTTTGATAATTATATCATTAAAACTAATGTTTCATTATCAAAAAATATGAATTAAAAAAAAGTTCAAAAGTTTATATGTAGTTGAAAAACATTTTGAATTAGCAAAATTCTAAAAAAAATTAGGCCGTCAAATTTTGCAAAAATTTTGAAATTCATCAAATTTGTATAAAACAGACTATTTGGTGAGTTTTATTTACAGTCAATTTTTTCAAATGTTTTTCAACTCATTCGAACAATTGATGCCCACATAATCAATAAATAGGAAATTAAAAAGAAATGATGTTATCAACTTGAAATCGATTTTTAATTGAATTCAACTGATACTTGAGGCAAATGGTGATCATTTCATAAAACCATTTAACATCTCAAGGAAGTATTATTATTAATGAAAACTATTATTAACTCTCTTCTACGAAAAGGGGTTAAAAACCAGAACTTCGATTAAACTTTTTGCGTCGCGAATAACCGAGCAACTCGTGCGATAGCAACACGTGTCCCGCCGTTTATGAATAAATTTTAAAAACATTTCATACAAGAAAAAAAGCATTGGAATTTAATCAGCGAGCTGTGAAAATTTTAATTGGTTTCTACTTGGTTCCAAAAATTGCATTTTGTGATGACATTTTAAATGTTATTTTGGATATATCGAAACATATATAGAAACATATGCATCATTTATGCTTCTTGTAAATGTTAATGAAATCCAGTGATCATCGATAAAAAGAATCTCTCGACAGTGTAGTTTTTGGTATCAATTTATACTGCATTCTCGTACAATGTTGCATAATTTAGTTGAAAAAGAAAAGATTTATGAGAAACCAGGGCGCAACTTGTAATTATGCAAATATTCATTTCGTCAGACTGATGCGTGCTCGATATATGTCTCATTTTGATGCGAAGTGAAATCTCATCAGAGTTTGCATACACTGTGGGATTTTTCTACACAAACCAAAGCCAGTCACCGGTCGCGGATTGTGCAATTTTTGTCATAAAAGAGTTCATTCCACGAATCAAGCGAGCGCAAAATAATTGCCATGCAACGCTGACCGATCTTACGTTAGAGACAATTGATTTTTCTTATCCGCATTTTTTGTGGTTCAGCGCATAGTCAATTGAGTATCGTGTGTCATGTAATGTGTCACATAATACACCAGTCGTTATACTTATGCCTCAGTTGGCGTTGTACCGATTTTTAGTCATCTGTGAAAAGTATTGTCTCAATTTTATTTATAGAACTCACTGCATTTAATCATAGAAATTAATATCAATTTCAGTTCAAATACAATTCCATTCAACATCAAATAGCAAAATTTTCCTACAATTTTTTTTCCAAATGATTACCAATTTCAACATTCTTCAATTTCACATCGAAAAATTACGTTTTTCTTATTAATTAAATTCTTTTTATTTTTCCATAAAAACATTACATTTTAAAAAGTAAACTTTTCGCAACTGATGTAAAATTTTTGATTTTCAAGCAAGTTTAGTTTTTTTTTTCAGTGTTAAAAAAATAGATGTAAGGTTTGAAATTTTGTAGAAGAATTTATTGAATCTGATTGATTGGAACGATTTGGGATTATCAGGTAATTACTCCTGAAGGGTTTGAGTAGACAGCTGGACGCAGTCGAAGCATTCTTGTTCGCTCGCCCAATACTTCCACTTCCACACGACTCGTGCACTTTAGCTGGTGACGCGTCATCGCGTGCAAACCAATCGTCATCCAATGACCTAGCTGTTTGTTCCTCGGTTCGCCCGTCTTCGACCAATTACGCGAATCGGTTTCACAGAATGCCAAACAAATCGCTTTTCCACACAACCTGTATAGGATTTTAAACGCGATGGAAACCCCCCGCAACTGTCATCCATCAATCAATCGCATGGAATTTCCATATTTCATAATATCTCAAATTTGCAAATCATTTTTTCCTGAACTCTAATTAAAAAACACAATTTTTCCCAGTTGTCTGTAATTTCAATTTTGAAACATTTGAACAATTTGGAAAGAATGATGCAAAAGCGTTTCAACGAATAAAAAAACAATTCAAATTTTCAAAAACGTTAAAAATGCACAAACAAAAGTTTATCACTTGGAAATTGAATTTTACAATTCATAATTGAATGAAGCAGTTATGAAACTACCATTAAATCATTTTGTGATCGCAGCTCTCGTAAGTAAATTGTCCTAATTATCATACACGAATTGATTAAGTGTTAATAAAAATTCAATTTGATACAAGCATTAACGACATGGAATATTAGCAATCCGTCAGATGTGATTTGTTGGTACATTACGTTTTCAATTAATCGCTTTTAATTACGTGCTGAGCAGTTATGAAGGAATGATGCAAAATAAAAACTCACCTTGTTTCGAAGCGTCGAAAAAACTTAGTTGGTCACTTGCACGTCGTATGAGTTTATGATGAGGGTGTCGCGACGTTCGGCGTCTAATATACCACCCCGTTCAGATCATCTCAAAGATGTCGCCCCTTCGACATCCTTTTTCTCGATCTCTCTTCATCGTTGGGCAAAATATATCTCTCGCGTATTCTACCTACGTACCCCATACGGTCTAATTGTAACACTGAGTAAGATGAGCACAAATATAGTCTGCAATCTTCGTAATAAGTAGCCGCTGTTCTCTGGTCGGAAAAGATCACAGCTTAGAGCTTGTTTCACTTTTTTCTCCCTTCTTTTTGTTTACTTACACACATTTACATTCTGTTTTCTTTTCTTTTTCTTATTTTATTCCACTTTTTTTTCTTTACTATCGTCATTCAAACGTGAGAACCAAACGTTTTTATGCGCACGTTTGCACTTTTTTATAACGATAATGCATTTTGGTTTGCAGAAGTTGAAAACAAGGTATAATTTCAGACGAAACAAAAAAATGATAAATGGGGCAAATAAGAGCCTACTTATGACATACATAAATTTCGCATCTATGGAGTGTAAGATGTAATGTCATATGTGCATATATTTAATGATATAATTAACATTGTTTATTTTAATTTCGTCTAAAAAATCAAAGAATTTTGATTTTTTATCGTTCAATTGATGTTTGTTTTCTTTGTTGGATTTTCCCTAAGGTATTAAAATGACCTCAACTGGCACTGCGGATAGATGCGTGTTTATCAATAAATTTGTGGCGTATGTGATATGCTTCTGTTTTCCTGGGAATGGAATTTTTTTGAAGTATAGGTTGTGAGTCACTTTGGCATAACGTTTGAGTGAATGTTTCAGGTGTGTCTTCGTAGAGCAGGCGCGCAATAGAAACGCGGCGAGAATTGGAAAGGCTCATTTGTAATGTGAACGTTGAATTAATAAAGTCGCACCCGCGTGTACCCGAGCTGAAAATTTATCAACAACGGCGTCATATCCTGGTTGCGGCGGATATCTGGAAATTTCGGTGCGAAATCGTGACTGCTTTTCAAATGCTGACGTTTGACGCAGCCACGCGTTTTTTTGCATCTTTTCTGAATGCTTAGCTTTCAACATGTTGCATGTTTTATGGCTTTTTTTTCGTTGCCGCGAAATTCGCAGCAAATGGCAAACGTCGGAGGGAGGGGGAAAAAAAGAGGTGACGACAGTAATAAAAAAAGGGTATTTGAATTTACAAGCCAGTTTTTCTCATTTGCGTCAAAACCGGCACTTTTTTTCGGCCACAAAAAAGGAATTGAAAATGTCTATTTACGTTATACTTGGCTATACTTTTTCGCCATAGAAAGTGTCGGTCCAAATTGACGGGGGTTTTTTTCCCGTCGCCATTGTGGTTTCGTTCTCCCACGGGTTCGTGGAAAATAATTTTCTAGAATGGAAAAATTACGTCCCAGATAAGCAAAGCACCAGTTTATTTTGGTTAAGCAAATTCCCTTTAATCTTACGAAGGGTTTCATTATTCAATTCATACGCGAATCAAACATATCTTTGATTAGCCTTCGTCCTACTCGAAGTAAAACTTTATTGATCACAAGATTGCGACAATAATTTGTATGTCAACATTTTTGTATGTTAATTTGTTATTGTACACCTTCCTTTTTTTTTTTTTTGTTTATTTTCAACGTTAATTTAGGCCCCATTGTGGGAACGCGAGTTAATGTTAAGTAATATTAGATTCTCAAGTTGATTCACAAGTTCCATGACACGTGTAACTTATTTTCCGACAAAAGTGGCGTTCCCAATTTGAGCAACGATTTTAGTTCATAGCAATTTGCTTTTGACGACGTCGAATCAAAAATACATGTCTGCGAATCATCTAACAATGAAAAAAGATTTCATGTAAATTGACCTGTATTACATTACAAAATCTATATCAAATCTATATTGAAACACGTGTCAAATTCTATTATTGATTAATTTTGAATTATTCACAATCAAATAATAGTGTATTAAATATAAATAAAAAAATTATTTTCAAATCATTAATTTTTATATTCAAATTTATCAGTGGGTTTTTCGAAAAAGATACTTTCTCCATCCAATTTATGAATATTTTTGTAGTTCTTGAAAATTGATGTGACAACAAAATCAGATTTTAGCGAGAAAATTGATACCATCATCGCCACAACATCATGAATTCAATTCACCTAAAAAGGTTGCTTTTCCACAAACCGTTGGCGAGCTGCCATATACCTTTTTCTTTGATCATTACGATTAATCAATCACCATGAAAAATGAAACAAACAGAACACAAACTTTCATTTCGCAGAATATAAACGTACCCCAAAATTTTAAAACGTAAACATTCTCGAAAAGTTCGAAATCGTAAGCCGAAAGAAATGATTGTTTTGGTTTTCGTTCAAATTGTAAATTTTGATTGAAACATTCAGGCGGTTTGTTTTGAACGTTCGAGAAACGCGCGATAGACTTTTTGTTCCCAATTCAGCAGAAGTGAAAACGGCCACAAAAGAAATCGGCGCTGTCGAATTGAAATCTTCTGTTTTTGATTCACGACATCGCCACACACTTTTATCAAATGGTTTATCACGGCTCATCAATATTCCGCCGCTCATAGGTGGTCCGATATTTTCAGCAAGAACATCTGGTTATTCCATTAAAACGACCCGTTATCATTCATGTCGTACGCCGAAAAAGCCACCTTTCCGCGAATTTCCCACTCTAATCGTGAAACGAGACTAACGTGAATTAATTTCGTCCCGGATAGTGTCTTAGATCCATCAGAATTAAAAATGTCCGAGATTAGAGGCACACCTAATGTTTCAAGGAAGACGACACTTTCGAACCAGAACTTTAGCAAATTCATGTTATTCTTTTTTTTTCAAGATTTCAATTTATTCAATCGGCCACACGTTCTTTTATCTTTTCTGCCTCTAATGTGTTTTTTTGTTACGCAATATGATTCATTTATCAACACTTACTGAATCTTTTAAATTTTGAAAATTAAAATGAAACACATAAAAAATAAAAAAAAAAAAGAAATAATCAATCTTGTACGACAAAGTAAAAACTTTCAAAACCAAAATTAACATGTTGAATTTAGAAATTTCATTTCATTTGTTGATTCAAAATTGCGTCTCAGCTCTGGTAGTAAAGTAGTAAAAAAATAAAAAAGGAAAGAGAGGTTTTGGATCGCAAGTCAGAAACTATCGTGAAGAAAGAAAATGGAATAGCGGCAAAAAGAGCCAAATTGGCACGTTGGAAAATTTTTGTGCTGCGGCTAAAAAAAAACGCGAGACATCGCGATAAAACAATTATCTGCGGATAAAAATGTTGAGTAATGTCATCGGCGATGATCGAGTGTACACGCTCTCCACACGTAAGGACACGGTTGTGCGCGCACTCGACGCGCCTCTCATTTTGGCTTGGACTCTCCGCTGCCACGCTGTCTAGTCAGCTAGAGTGCGGCAGATGCAGCGCTCTTACTTTTTCTTTTCGCTCTTTTTCTCTTCGTTTTTCCCGCCTCTGTCCACAGCTCGTTTACTTATTTGCCTCGCTCTTCGTGAGCCCTACGTTCTTCCTTCACCTCCGCCTGTCCAGCTTCAAGGACTCGCCTCCTCGTTGAAATAAATTCTTCCCAATTCAGCCTATCGCGCATTCCGCAGTGCACACACGTGCAAACCAATCGCCTCCAGTTCATCCTCTTCTCAGCTTTTATTAAATTCAAATTACGTCCTCTTTTTTTTCACCTCTTTCTTCTTCTTCCCCCTAGTTGTTTTTTACCATTAAAAAAATACAGGATTGGAAAATGATTTTGTTTTTATTTGCAGAGAAAAAAAAGGCGTCGCACAATGTTGCTCCGGTGGATGGAAAATTTTGCGAGATCCATGATACAACCTGGTTTGCTGCTTGATGACCTTCCGAAACGTGATGATTAATCTGAGAGCTTCGCCGTGATTAAATTTTAATAAAAAGAAATTAATCCGACTCGCGCACGATGCAAATATCAATCGAATCGCAATCAAGGACATCTGAAATAATTTATCTCGAAAATTATGTGAGCTTCAGCCTCGGCTTGGTCCTCTTCCTACAACGCTTCCTGCTCCTCGTCTTCCGTTCGTTAAATATAGCCCGCACGGCCGCAAGATTTCCGGACAAGATTAGTTCGTTTTCACCTTGCTCACTTGAATAATCACGCCGTCCAGAAAATCTTCAACCGGACTGATGTCAATTGATATTTTTGTCTTCGCTTGCTGTGTTTGGTTGGGTTTTTCTTTCGTTCTTCTGTATTCGAATAACGTTTGACTGAAATCATTTGCCATTTGTACACGGCAAATGTCACGATTCATAATTACCAATAATTGCCGGCCGCGAGTTGTGTTTCGTTTGAGATGAAAATTGTAGTTTGAGGCGTTGAAATCATTATATCCTTCTGCTGTTGTTTCTTATATAAGTCTTCGTTGAAGCAAACATTCTTCATCGACGAGACAGACCAATGTCGTTTTCCTGCTCGTCGATCGGGCGAAAATCTTAATTATGTTTTCAACTTTAAAATGGCCAGAAAAACCCGCAGGCTGACCACAATCGATCCTTACTACTTGAGACTTCTATCTGCAATCTAAAAATCATCTCACCCGACAACCCAACGCTGAAAAACAAACACCATTTTCAACATTCATTTTTCATGCAAATTCATTCATTTTTTTGATTGCAAAATTGATCTGCTGAATTGCTCCGAGACATTTTTCAATATCAAACGTTTGGATCTTGTTTACCGAACAATTTTTGAAGTAAAAATTATAGTAAAACAAGTTTTTTCAAACTTGCCACATGGTTTGTAATTCAAAATTTTTTCAGAGAATTTGAGAGAAAATTTATAAGTCAAAAATAATAATTGACAACAAATTGTAAATCAATGACAGGATAGTGAGAGGGGAGGGGGAATGTTTTTCCGATTGTTTTTTTTAGCTATGCGATTTTTTCTCCAACCTCGTTCTGGCTGCCATTAGAGAACGGCAATGCTCGGAAGAGAGCGGACTTCTTCGAACCTCGTCGACTAGACGAGAATAATAAGCAGCGAGGTGCCAAGCGGTCTACCAGTACAAGAGCAAAAACCAGTCCAACGGCCCGGACACGCGTCGCCACACAAACTCGGCTGCACACGATTTGCCTCTATCGAATGCAAAAATCGTCAAACGAACGAATTCCACGCATACGCGAGCGCGCGCTTAATAAATTCTTCGGGCGTATCCTGCAAATCATCCGATGCCCGGCGAGAATCACATTCTAGACGATTTGCATGCATTCTTTTAGCTTCGAGAATCGCGCACCTTGCCAAAAATTCAAAATTTATTTTATTGAATGTA
Organism: Trissolcus basalis; assembly: GCA_025266255.1. Classification (NCBI taxonomy): domain Eukaryota; kingdom Metazoa; phylum Arthropoda; class Insecta; order Hymenoptera; family Scelionidae; genus Trissolcus; species Trissolcus basalis. The sequence goes on from JAAMPD010000017.1 coordinate 40,602, forward strand.
TTTCATTGTTTTTTTTTCTTTTGTTTTTTCGTTTGTAAAATTTCAATTGAATCAATAATTATTTAATTATTTAATGCAACTTTCCCTGATCTCTTGTCAATAAATTTTGTTTTTATTTTTTCTACTTTGTTTTGAAATACAGAGTCTTGTAAAATACAATTTGGAAAATAGTGAAACCAACTTGGAGCTTAGTTATGGCGTGGGTAACTGCAAAAAAAAGCGACCTGCAAAAACGAAAGCGAAGTGTAGAATTGCACAGGGTCGTAATGTTCGTGAGTTACATCTGGAAAGTCTCAAGCTCCGTTGCGTATCGTTTTTTGCAACACAATCGAATTATCTCGACTCGCACAAGTCAATTGAATTTATGATCGCGGCCAATGGAAGATCACTCTCTTTTTCACCGTCGTCTGGTGTCTCTTGCGATAAGAGAGAACGGAGTTGGAAAATTTTCGGAATTTCATACGAGCTAATGCTAAAATGAAAAGTCCAGAAAATGTGGCAAAAATTTGAAAGGGGGATAAAAGACGGGGGGCTGACAAAAATGTGGTAATCATAATGATACGGCGGGCGGATTAGGCAGGGGAATCGATGAACAATGTTATTGCACTGACTGCGAGTGAAATAATTATTACCTAAGAGCAATTACTGCGATTAGATAAGTGCAAATGCGAATCCTGATAGCGCGCGGATAAGGAAAAACAAATTTGGAATCTGTCGATGCGTTTGTTACGTATTCATTGCAGGCATTGCATAAACCAGTTTATAAAAGCCAGCAACGATCGGTATTTACATGTATGTGCAATATTGGACAATGTCGCACTTGAGACGCATGAGAAATAAATCGTCATTTTTCAGTAACGAGGATAAGGCCGGGGCCTCTATACTGTCTCGCAGCGCAAATGCGATATTCGCATGCTGAATGTCAGCATGCGATAAGCATACGCATTCCAAAGTCCGGGTGATCGCAAGTGTCCGATACGTAAGTGGATCCCTCGATCACGGCCGGCTGTAACCGAGATCAAAACCGCGGATCATTCAAATCAAAATTCAAAAAAATCATTTTTTCATTTCAATTTCAAATCATTTGATTTGATTTTTTTTTCTTTTCAACCAGAGATATAACATTTAACTTTTTGGTCCTCAGATGCAACTTTGGGATCTATAATTTTCCACAAAATATTTATAAACTTAAAATTTCATCAATTTTAAAATAACATATAAAAAATTTTTGAAATCAATGTACTGGAAATGGAATTTTAATTGTAAATCAAAAAACGATTTGAAGAATCATTCGGTTTGTAATTAATTAATTTCCAATTTTTCATTAAGTTAATTTTTTTGAAAGGTTATTTTTATTTTGTTTGAGTGGTGAATGTTTATTTTTGTTTATTTTTAATTATCGCAATTTTGCAATGCGGATAGTTGTTGGAACGGTCGATGCTGTGTCTTGCCCATCGTTAACCCGTACCAGACTGCCAATTATACAAAACGTTATTGTGTGACGCGCTATGAGGTCACGATTATCTTTAGTCGCGTTTTTTATTCCGCTAAAGAAAACACTTGTCAGTGTTTCACTGCGCTCATGCATTTTCACTCACTATCTTGCATCGACTCAAACGAATTCGCGCGAACATAAAACATAAACGAAACGTTTTTTCTTTAATGAAATAAATGTTTTTTCAAATTAGCCCAACGACAATTTTCACCTGGCTAACAGGTAACATTGTTTTTGTAGTTTGCTTGAAAATAGCATTTTTTTTATCATGTTGAGTAACTGCGAGAGATAATTGTTACAAACAATAATTGAACAAATTGATTGAATATGAAAAAAAAGGGAAAAAGGAAACTGATGCAGTTTATATTAATAAATTTTTAGCGCTTCAATAATCCGTGTAATCGAACCTGGGAGAAGATCAATCGTTTCTCACGTATCGCATTACTCGCTCGCTCGACGCGTTGGCACTTTATTCAATGAACAAACTTAACGGATAAATTGATTCATCTGGCACCGCAATAAGCTGTTATGCCTTCTTCTCGATATGTCGTAATAATCAACCCGTCTATCGAAGTTTCATTGAATTGTGTCCTTCTCGTTTAATGTCCATCTTCATACCAAACACTTGATTACAATTCTCAAATCAACATCCCACCAACTCATATCACAAACTTTCAATTAAATTCAAGATTAACCAATTCATTTAACAACTTGCAAAGTTAACGAAAATATTATCATAGATCATTTTGAAATGAAAATCCAAAGTCTACCGTCCTACCCGGTCATTCAAATCTCTAACGAGAATTGGCGCGGGAACTATTTTGTTATTTGTCACGAAAATTAGTTTCTTCAAAAGATTCAGATTGACTGCTGTGGCAAAAATGACGAAAAATAAAAGTTGTAGTTCAACAATTCTAAATGGTCTATATATTTGGGAACCTAAAAACTATTCTTGCAAAATTTCTGGTACTTTAGTTTGTTCAAAATGTTCAAATACTTTTTCTTCGACCCATCAAAGAATAATTTTGACTTCGGGAACAAAAAGAACTTAGAATTTGACATAGAAATATGCGTTCACACTCGAATGTTTTGTATGAAACTATTTAAAATTATTAATTTTCATTTTTTTTGAGGTTATGTCAATATTTTGTATACTTTTTTCAAAATTAAGAACCCCACCTTGTGGGTACTCTAACGAAAACTTTTATCGCCCTCTATATGATTTCATGATCACTATATCTATTTTTTTTATTGCTTGTAATTTTTTTTCAAACGTTTTGTCCCATTTATAAATATAACTTCTAAGCAAATTTATTGTAACATATGTTGTGTGTTTTTTTGCAGATCAGTCAAAGATGGTGATTCCAACGAGCGTTTTGTTGACGCACGTCCGGCAAAAGAAATTCCCATCCCACGGGAGTTCCGGTGTCGTCATCGCCGACAACTGGGTTCTGACTCACGCCGGGGTGCTGCATCCCGACACGCGTGCCACGCCGGTCTGCAAGTTTCTCAAACACGCCCAGTCGAATAAACTAACCGCCGTTCCACCGAGCCTCACACACTGTCTGACGTTCCGAGTGCTGTGGAAAGATTCTGGAAGTTTCGTTATCAGAGAAGGTTCCGTCGCATTTGCTTGGACTTGTTCTCGACTCCAGGCGACGTTGACCAACGAGCTCGCAGAATGGTCGATTGAAGACCGACATTATGACGAACTTGCAGCTGTTTTCCTACTCATTCGGATGAATTCAAAAGTAACAAAATTACAATCTTAATAAACAATATAATTCAATGTTTTTTTTTGTTTAGTTATCAAATCTTTGAATTGTAATTGTAAATGAAAAATGTAATTGAAATTGTGAATGAATGTTTTCACAATTTTTTGTTTTTTAGCTGAATGAGCAGCCTGGGCGAATTGCAACAGATGCAATAAAAGTTCTGCGAACGTTTTACAAAGAGAACCTAGGTTGCCCAACAATAGGTTCAGACGCGGAAGTGGTATCTACGCCATTCGGCGTTCCGTCCTTTCTGAACTGTGTGACTCGAGGAATAATCAGCAACATCGTGGGCAACTTGTTTATCAGCGACGCATCTACAATGCCGGGATCCGAAGGTGCCCCTGTTTACGTTTGTCAGGAAAAGTACGACACATTTTGTTTGTTACCTCATCGTGCAATCTCATCGAACGACCATTATCTTATAGCGACAAAATTAATTAACTTTGGCGCATTTTCGAAACTTATCAGCCGGCCTTTCTTTTATCATCTCTTAATTTTTTATTCTTATTATTTTTTAGCCGAAAGTACATCTGCGGTCTTGTTATCTCACTGTCTCGGAGCACGCAATGTTTCACATTTGGCGTTAGCCTGGAACCTTCTTTGAGACAAATATTGACTGATAAAAAGAGAGATGAGTTTGTAGAAAGTTTGCACAAAAGTTGTGTCGGTGAAGCAGACTCGTTTTACGGTGAGAAAGGGACAGGAGTTATAGAAATCGTTAAATTTTAATCCGAGAGAAATAATCGCCTTTTCTTTCGTTTCCAGATTCCGTAAGCAGGAGCGTGGTAGCTGTGCGCTGTGGCATCAACTGGGGAACTGGTGTAATAGTGAATAGGAAGAAAGGATATATTCTCACATGCGCCCATGTGGTAACTGAGGTAAAACAACAAAGATCTAATCGGAGCAGCTGCAATGTTTTATAACGAGCTTAATTATCGGCAAAACAAAAATGCGTTCTGTTCGTTGTTCTAAATATAACACTCGTTCGAAATTTATCACAAAACTCGTCAAGACCGCCAGATCCTTAACTGATGAAAAAGTATTGGAAACGAGACAATAATCATTTGTTGGACGCGCAATTCAACTTTTAATTTGCGATAAAGTGAAACCGTTCGATGAGTCTGGATGAGAAGATTGAGTTGATTGAAAAGAAAAATAATAGAAGTTTAGAAAATGAGTAGTCATGAATGAAAACCGCGTGACAAGATAGAACGATCAAGGTCAAGAGGTTGTAATACGTTTCAGGCTGCTCAGAGCTGCATCAAGGTTCTATATCGGGAGGATAACGACAGACGCAACGTTGCGAGCATCAACGCGAGATTGGTGTACGCAACGCCCGATGCACTGGCGTATGACGTGGCCATGCTGAGGGTCGAGCCAGATGAAATGGACCTCTCGCTGAGGGACATCGTCATCGGGAGCGACCAAGTGCTCCAAGGTAAGGAGGAGCCGATTGACTGGGACACAATTAATCGTCGCTCGTTTATTCATCTCTGCTCTTCTCTTCTTGATCGGTATTGATTCCGATGGGTGATTACTCGGACATTAGAATTGAACGGCCATTCCGCATTCCCCGCGACAGAAATAGAAGTGTTCTCAGCCAGCCAATGATTAGGTTTAAGTGTTCTGACCCAGATAATGCGAAGCGTCTTTTAGGTGATAACTAAACGTGATTCTAGATCAAGATGCTTTGACTTTGTGGACAAAAGATTTATCGAGTCCTGATTTGCACTTGTCATCCTCGTTCAAACAATTAAGACGCACAATTGTGACTTCGGACTGAATGCCATGACCGATTCAATTTGGTAGCCTTTTGTATCATTCTTTTTTTCTCTTGAGATTATTAATTTTATTATTTAAATTGATTTGAAAACGTTTGCTGGCTTTCAATCAACATTGCGTTAACATTGAACCAGTATTGCTTGTCAACATCAAGCCAGTTGATTACTAACAATGAGTCATTAATTGTGCATCATTGTTAGCGGTGATTTACAATTGCAAATAATAAAATTATATCAATTATTCATACTGAAAAACTTGACTTCAAATAGACATGTTGAGCGACGTTGAGAAAATTGCAACCACTCTTTTGTGTACATAAACATGAATGAAATTTGATGGATTATTTAACAACAGCAATTAATTGCAAGTCAGTCTCAGTCGCGGTGTAAATGTGCGATTAAAGATGTTATAAATAAATCATTGCAAGTCAGCGCTTCAGGATTTAGTAAAGTTAAGAGTTCGAGTTCAAGTTGAGTTTCATAGATTTGTAATGTGTCGATAAACTGAGCACGATTTGCGTCACTTCGTCGAGAGGGAGGGAAAAAAAGAAGCTGTGTGTGTACATTAATAGACGTACGTTAAGACTTCGTTACGAGTCAGTCATTCAAGACAGAAATTGCGATGTACATTTTTATTGCTCGTTGCATCATACAAGATCACGCGATACGTTGCACGAAATCATTTCCAAGAGGTCAGTTGGAAATAAGTAAAATCCATTATCGGCACTGCAAACAAATTGCAATATCATTAAGCTGTACGGCGTGGACATAAAAATCCTTCTATTATTCATTTTCCTCGTTTCTTTTCTCATTTTTTCAATTCTCTCTCTGTTTTTTAATCACCGTGCAATTATCATTGAAAGTTGGAATCAACCTGTTGGCAAACGTCTTGACAAAATTGAAATCACGCAAATTCGAACCGCCGTGGCTATAAAGGAATCACGATAATGAAACAGGATGTTCCCAAGTGGAAACTTTCTACTTGAAATCGTTTATTTATAAAAGCGTCGCAATGACTTTTCGCAAATAGATGAGCGTTTTCTCTAATTCCGTTGCGGCTGATTAATTCGCAGTTGTCAAATTGACTGATGCCTCGATTGAAATTGTTCCAGGTGAAACAGTGGCCGTGGTGGGGTACCCGTTTTCCACGAGCTCTCCAACGATCAGCCGAGGTGGCATCGCCAAGTTTTCAGCTCACATGCTCCAAACCACCTGCTGCGTACAAAGTGGCATTAGCGGAGGGCCCGTCGTTCGATGGCCAACGGGACAAATGCTCGGCCTGGTCGTTTGCAACGTCATGTGCCCGTTGCAAGACAAGCCGCAGCCTCACTTCAATTTTGCCATTCCTTCGACCGTCTTGAAAAATGTCCTGAACGAGTTTTGTCAAACTGATGGTACACAGTCGACTGTCTTTTTTTATTTCTTGTTCAATTTCTTTTTAACGATGGTCTTTTCGGACGTGCTGTAACGTAGAACAAAAACACAATTTTGCAGATCCATTGGTCCTGAAACGACTCACGTGCCAAGACGAATCGGTGCAGAGAGACTGGCAACTTTCTTTTCAGCCACGTGCAAAGCTGTAAAAAGGTTTGTGATTGATTGTTGATTTTATATAATGCGAACTGCAAGCCATTTTAATATCAATTAATCATCCGCTGAAAAATCGGTCGTTTCTCGAGCGGAAATCGTTTATCGCGCAAAGCTTAAATGTTAATTGTTGCATCTATCACTGTCAAATTGGTCCTGTCATGATGATTCACGCGCAAATAATAACATCAACAGTGAGTTCACTTTCGGATAAAAGATTGCGCGTGAATCATCGAAGGATTCATTAATTTTCGGCAAACGACATTTCCTAATTAACGATCGGTTCATTAAATATGCCAATCGAGCTGAGATGAATTGTAAACAATTGAGCGATAAATATGGAACTAATCGGCCCGATTAAATTAATGTTTTATTTATACTTTTCGATGTTTTATTTAATATTGGAATGATTTACTGTGCATTTTTATCGCAATTGAATTCGCATCTTGATACCGAGACGTTTCATCATAAATTCAATATCTCGGTTGATTGAAGTGTAACCGTTCTTTAGAAACTTTTTATAGAAAAGCCAACAAAAAACCGGCAAATAAAAAGACGTTTACTAAAAATAAAAAAAATTCTCTTGGTGATTTTTAAAGAGCAAAAGAATTTGAAATGCATTAGCATTGAAGATAACGAGGATCAAAAGTTAATCGCTTTCCGACAGCTTCAGCAGCAAACGTAATGAACTCGCAAAGCGATCTGCGATAATTTAATGTAACTGATAGTAAAGTACAATCACTTATGCACGGTTTCATTGATTATATACAAATCGTTGAACGATAATAAATATACAGTCAATTATGAAAATTTATTCCTACGTGAAATCGTGCGATCATAGGAAAAAGAAAAACGATTACATAATTGGGACAGCTATTAAATGTACGATCGCAATCTATCCATTGTATTTTTTTTTCTTTCTTTTTTTTGCGATCTCTAATACAGACTTGGGTCGTATAATATTCAATCGCTCTCTTTTGCTTGCATTCTCCTCTTGAAAAATTTTTCTGTCCGAGACAGATTTGCAAACATGTCAGATAAAATGACAAAGCAAACAAGCCATGGAAGGTTGAATGAAACGACGATTGTTAACTCGAAATCGTTCATTATTTTATTTCTTACATTATCATCAGTTACACTCTCTTTTTTGCTCGACAATCATCACACTTGTACAAAATTACGGCTCTTATGGCCGCCTAGAAAAAACAATGTTCATTTTTGTTTGTTTGTTTGTTTGTGGTGACATTAAAAGTCCAGAGGCGAGAAGATCTCGAAGCACGAAAAAAGTTTGCGTCGCTTCGTGTCCAAAGGGCAAAGCAAGACATACAAAATAGTAAATGATTTCCTCGTACGTTCAATCGCGCGATTGTACAATTGATCGCCCTGATTTGTCGATTACATAAGCGTACTGGGTACATTTGCCGGCACAAAAAGTCCGCAGTTTAATAGCTGAAAATATCATTGACCGAGTTTAACTCAAAGAGAAAGCACTGGCGAGCGCAAACTATACAGAGGCAAAAGACACAATTTTTCAACGAACGAACAAAACAAAAAAGAACGAAGATTGCTTTTCATTCGCCGTCGTGGACAATTTGATTGAATCCCTATTTTTGAACCAGTGAGTCAGACAAATTTCGTAAGAATCGAAAGAACATAAACGCCCGGTCACAAACCTGTGACCAACAACTTCTTTTTTTTTTTTATCACCCAGGCGAATTAATGTCGCTTCCGACGGGACGAAAATGTTATGAAGTTGGTTTGATTGACATTTGATATCAGAAGCCGAGGGATCAAATAAAATGATAACAGAGTTTGAACGAGTAATTTGGTAAAACGAAATCGGTGAAAAAGAAAGAAAATAAATAAAACGCGTTTTGACAGGAGCGCAATTTGCATTCGAGAATCATTTTTTAAACGGTGGCCTGGTGATTATCGTTTTTGATCTAAACCCAGAAGGAATCCTTTGGTTGAATAGACGCAACGTCACTGAATGAGTCACTTTTTTTTAGGGAAGTGAAAGAGAAAATTACGTCTTGTTGTATTACGTCCTCGTGATGTCATAATCAAAGATAAAACTCGGGACGAAAATATTGTCAATTTGTTTTTCAACTCAAAACAATGAGTGTGATGAGTTATCGCATTTGAAAATTTTGCCACGCGCTGGTCAAAGTCACGGAGCATGATATTTACAATCGCTACGCCTAAAAAAAAAGAACGTGTGCGCGCTTTTGACTTTGATTATACATGTGCATGCACCTACGAATCTTATCCTTAGCTTCATTTCAATTACTGTTTATAAAATATAGTGTGTACTTTGTCATTAGAAGCGACTGTAGTTTTGTTATCAATAGTTTACGTCGGTATCAAAATTTTGACAGGACTGAATCAAAATCACTCGGTATACCGTGGAACTTGGCTCCTCACGTGCGTTCAAATTAGCCGCATAAAAAGAACGGGGAAAAAAAGAGACGGCGAACGGACAGCGCTGATCTAACGCCAGTTTCCATTCGATTACAAGTTATTAAGATCATTGACGTCAACATCGATTCTCAATCCGGCGACTGGAGCGGCAAATTATTGAAAATTCAATCGTTCATAAATATTTATTCGCACAACGCGCCGGCAGCTGTGAAAAAGTATAACTATTGTTATTTTCATAAGCGGCGGTTCTGTTATTGTAAAACTTGTTTTCAAACGACAGCAGTTTCAGTTTTGACGTACGATCTTGTGTTTACTTTACTGCATTGTTACAAAATTTATTACAATGTTTGTGTGTTCAGCAACCGCTTTTCAAGTCCGACTCTTTTACTTAATTATTGAGCTATTTTCATATCAATCTGAAACTGACAAGATTATCGGTCATTCATGATTTTCCATGTTGTGAAACTGAATTGTTGTATTGACACACAGCTGCCATCTAGTATACCGAGTTATTTGTGACAAAACCTTATACAGTTGAGTTTTTGCTACAAAATCAAAGTATCTTATCCTTGCTAAGTAGATCTTATTATGCAAAAATAGGAAAATATTAATGACTTTGTATTGAATACATGCCAAGTATACTTTCGACCTGCTGGGTAGTGTGAATGCCTAGTGAAAGAAAGAAAAAAAAACAACAGAAAAAAGATTGGGAAGCTGTTCAAAAGTTGCACTATTTCATTTGCGATTTTTTTATCCGATTGACATGTGCACATTTCAAACGTGCGCAATTTTTGAACAGCCCCGGGCAGCCATAAATGCCAAGTAACTTATCTGTTATCGTATCAATTAAATACACGCTAGGGTAAGAACTACAACTCGACAATCAATTACGTGCCCATTCGATTATCCCTGACCAGTCACAATCAAATCGTACCGCTTACATCATCTAACTTATAACATTCCTGAATCGTTATTGATCACAATGTATTTTGACTATTTATTGTTCGCTGACGGCGCAGCTCTCCACACTCGAAGAATCAAAATGAAAAAAAACTACAAATTATAATTGTTGGTTGTTTTTTCATATGAAGGTATATTTTGTTTGTTTGTTATAATACAAATAAATAAAGTACATACAACTATCTGGTAGTGTAACCGTTGAAATCGTGAAACGGCGTATATCGCGAGTTAGACTACATTCCAATTGTCAAATCGAAACCGTACACCGTACAATTAATATTAATCCATAAGAAAAACACTAACCATTCACTTTCTTACAACGACTGTAATTGACTGCAAACGCTGTTACAATACTCTAAAATCGTTTACCAATCATATTGATATTTTTTTTTGGTACTCGCAAAAATTAAGAGAACAAAATTTGTTCTTTTTTAATTCTACGTTGATTTTAGGATAATCATTTTTTTTTTTGTTTACAAGGTTTGCGCTAATTCTAAACATGGACTGTGCTCCGTTCAAATTTCTGTATAAAATTGAGGACGGAGTTGTTTTTGACACGAGAAATCATTACATCGTGTACAATCAACATTACACGTACGAACAAAATAACAAAAAAAAATGTATAAAACGTTGATGAACCGGGAAACACAGTCGAAAATATGAAACGTTCAAATCGATTTTACGCAGCCGCTTCGTTTAACATGCAAACAGTTGTCCTTGTCGCCACCCTTATTTTTGGTTTCACGTTTTTGGATCGTTACTGAAAAGGTTCGATGTCGCAAAGTTACTTCTGAGCCTCGAAAATGATCAACACTGGCGGAAACATTTGTTTTGTACGCATTATTTCTTTTTCTTTACTATACACATTACGAAAATAAGTAGGCAAGCACATATCCGCGATTCGTATATATTACACAGTTAGAAATCAATTAATCAATCCGCTCGATTCAGACAGAACGAAAAAACACAGATCTCGTCGTTGTACTTTTTGTTTTCATCTCTCTCTTAACCGCCCCCTCCGAAGCTGCTATCGTAAATTTACAATAAGAAGACTAGATCTTGGAACTAATCTGCGATTAAAATAATTTACAATCTTCTTTCTAATTGACGATTTAAAATAGTCACTAAAACAGCCTCTTCATTTTTCTTTGACTTTTCTTATTCTTCCTTCTTCTTTTGTATTCATTTCTTTTTGGCGACGTTTTTTTTTTCAAATTGGCAAATTGATTTGAATCGCAGTCAGCAGTTAGAAAACAACGTAGCTCGAATAAAAAATCGAACACTGTTTTTGAGACAAACCTCTGCCTCCCTTGGGCGTTCGTTGCGCGCGATTATCTCGTAGCACAAATAGAAGATGAAAAGAGAGGGAAAAAAGCCACGGCAAACTGGTTGGACTAAATCGCGCGTATCGAACTGTTCGTGACAAGGTAATTGTCTCATTGTTGATAGCCGTTCGTTTGGTTGTGCGCCTCTTGGCTGTCTATACTGTAGCCAGTGATGCTATCTGGACTCTGCAGGGAAGCCGCGTACAACGGGTTGACAGGGGTCGCGTTTGTGTCGAATTGCGTCGAGTCATAGACACTGTGGTTCTGCAAACAAAAAAACATTCCGCTTTGGATTTTCCAACGCTGATTGCAAATTGCTCTTTCGATTCTTATTTTATGATACATTGCCTGCACATCAGAGTTACTCATTCATTTCGCTTTTATTTGTTTTCTTTCTCATTTTGAATCTTTAATTAATTACCGTTGAAAAATTTTTCCTTCGCTTTTGACCCTGTTTCATGCATTTTGTTTTGTTTGATAGTAATTGATGATGAAAATGAAAAGTATCTCCTTTTGTTTCAATTAGAAAGTATATTTGATTTCCATTCGAGTTGAATGGAAAATTACAGATTGAATAAATAATTGAGATGAGAATTGTGCTTATTTTACAGTAGAATACAGGATAAAATCGCAAAATACAATGTGCGTGAAAAACAGTGCGCAAATAATAAGGTGCTCAGCCACACAAAAATGTACATAATCTACTAAAACAAAGCAAAATCATATACTCATGGTATTAAATACTTTTTTGGAGTCTTTCTTTTTTTTGCGTGTGGCGTAGTTTTTTTTATATTGGGATTCACTTTTATTTTTGTACAAGCACCCTTGTGGAAATTGACTGTTCTTTGGATACTTTTTATATCTCATTTTTCAATCATGCGTTCGACATTTGTGCAAGTTGAATACAAAATAAAGTCTGAATGAAAAACGATAAACAAAAACAATGAACGTCACTATTGAAGAAGAAAACGAATTGATTTCACGTCAACTGAAAGTTGTCACGGCAACACATGAAGAAAATGAGAGTTTAAATGTTTAAACATTTTGCTATATAATCTCTTTGTTATTTTAGAAGGTTTATTAGCACGAAGTTACAGACAAAGCAAACGTTTTTGGCATCGAAAATCGAAAATCAGAAAATTGATATACAATAATATGTACAAGCTCCGAGTAATTTGAAAACATGACTAAACATACAATTTGTTTGATAAGCTAGCGTTTAACCAAACGACACGTCATCGAATCAAAAGAATAATTACTGAAGCAAATAATAAATTCGTTGACTGAAAATGTTTAAAGCCATGACCGTATCACAATGAACCGCTCAAAACTAATCAAAAAGAAGCAACAGATAATTGACGAAATCGAAATCTTCCATAAGTTATGTATCGGCCTCTTGTGATTTACAATTTCCAATGTTTTATCTTATGAAAGAGTTTCATTCAGATCACTTGGTGTGATGGTGAAGCAATACATACATTTTACCTCAATACCTCGATTCTACTTTGCGTTTGTAATTGAAAAAAGGGCTTTTGTGCATACAGTGAATTTTGCAATGAGTTCATAAGTTTACGACTCGATTTTATATTACATTATATACAATTTGCATTCGCACGATTCAACGCTCTGGAACTTTCTTCTTTAGTATTCTATTAAAAGATGAATGGTTCATACAAATGAAATCATCATTCAAACTTCGAACATTTGAATAATAAAAACCACCGTTTAGCGTTGGCGCAAAATTATTTCCAAGAGCTGAGTAAGTAAAACCTTACGCTTTTCGATGGTACGTTATTCCACTAATGGCATTATTTACATTGAACTCACTATAATATACAGCAAGAAAAATGATTTAAAAACACAAAGAAACATGACAGAAGATCTAATTAAATGTATCACATTTAGAATTGCAAACGATCCAACTTTTTTTTTCACCGACAAATTAACAACAAAATTTAAATGTTTTAAAAATTTTATCTTACTAAACTACTGTTGAGGATCAAAAATATAACAATCTATCAGATTCAATATAAAATTGTAACAATTCGTTTAAACGAGAAAAAGAAACACGCTGTTACGAAAAATGATCTGCACCATTAATTAATCAACAAACGGCTCATTACAAGCTCCACTGTAAATGAACGAGCAGGACCTCGCGGTTACCTACACCGGCTCGCTGTGCACCGAGGAAGCGTCGCGATCGCTCTGGGAAGGGTTTCCCTGAAGATCGACGTCGAGGTCGACGTGCTTCCTCGACTTGCCGGACGAGCCGAGCGACTGCAGGTACTCGCTGAGGCCGCCCTCTTTGCGCGTGGCGTCCGACGAACTTCTTTCAGCGAACGGCTTCAGTTCGGCGTCCGAGTCGGAGTCGTAAGCCCGAGCCAAAGTGCCCTCGAAGTCGGGAACGCGGGCCGCCTGGTCAGTCATCGGCTGATCAGAGTTGGAGCTCTCGAGACCGCTCGCGTTCGACTTCGAAAACAGATTGGCTCTGCTGTCGTTCTCAGTCGGCTGGAACGTGAAGTTGCTCGCGGTGCTCGGGGACAGCACGAGGCTGGTCGGAGGACCGGCGCCAGCGCCAAGTTCGGGCGTGCTGCTCTGCAGCTCGGTCTTGCCGAGGGTCTGGGTCTTTTTGACAAAGTAGTGCTCGAGGTCGGAGGTGCTCTTTTGCACGCAGAACCGCGTGCCGAGGGCCTTCGAGCCCGGCGACGTATTGAATGGCGACATGTGCGAGCTGAAACGGTTCGCGGGGATCACGGTCGCGCTAGCTGCAGACCTGCGGTTGCGCTTCGACCTAGCAACCACCTGGCGCGCTGAAGCCTTCTGCTGCGAAGCAGAGGACTTCGGGGCGTCCGAGTCGTACAGTGGCATGTGAATAGATGGAGTATGGACCTGGTATATGTAGTCGCTGTCAGTCTTCAACGAGGAGAAGCTCTGCTGATGCGGCAGGGATACCGTGTCCTCCTCCATCGCGTCGTCCACCTGTGCTTTGTACGAGAACATTATCGATGGCTGCGACACACTGTAAACCGAAATCAAAATATTAGATTCATGCTAAGTGAATGTTTTAGTTCTATAGAATTACTCTTTACGATCAATCCTCAGCTGAACAATGGTCGTTATATAATACAAGCAACCATACAGGTCACGTAAAAAAAGAACAAAAAAATTCGAAAAAATCATTTCCTACTGTAATGGAAAAGGTTTGAACAAAATTTCAATACAGTAGTTAGTTAAAGTCAGAGCACGTACTTTTAAAAAAATAAACGCAAAAAATACATTCTAGTTGGTTAAATAACGAGTTCAGGCTTACAAAGAGAAAAAGATTCTTGGATAAAATTCAGTTTTGGTATTTGAGATAGAATTAAAATTGAGAAATAAAAAGTTTTTATGATTGCACTACATTGAAAGTAATAACGAGTTTTAATTGAGAGCAAACTTTCTGTGTTACTCTAACGAAGCACCTGTATCACACATTCTTTGCAAACAACCAATGTGAAAGTTAAGTAGTTTTCAACTCATCTCCACCTGTGTGGGAGAACGAAAGATTTCTTTTCGACTTGAATTTTTGTTCTTTTTTTTTCTTTTAAAATTCACTTTTTTACACTTCTTTTCAATTACACTGCCAAACAAAAATGTAAATACGCTTACCCAAAGAATTCTGACAAAAATGTGTGATACACCAAAGGCGTAAAGAATGTAAGGTAAAGGACAGCCGTGACATCGACCACGCACAACCCCGCCGGATTCTGTGTGTAATTCAAAAGTCCCGCGCCAATCGATTGAACCAAGTCCAGTAACGCCAGTATCCCGGCGTAAATATAAAAACTTTTTCGTGCTGTAAAAATAACGACATAAATTACTCAACCGATTAAAAAGTATCTTTTAAATTCGGAGGAATAAAATTGTTCAACGCTTTTCTTGGGCAATAAAACTTACTTGGCAACGCTAATCTTTCTCGTAACCTTGTCCAAGGTAATATCAATATAAATAGGTATATCTGAAAGACAAACAACTGTTTGTTTAATCAATGAATCATGAAATTAGCCTTGTAGATTTAGTAACGAGATATCAGAGAATTTCAAAACTTAATCCCATTGAACAAAACGAGCAACAAGAATGTCTTAGAGAAATTCCCAAGTTCATACCAGAGTGAAAACGATGCTGCTGCAAAACCAGAACATCATCCCGCCATGTCCGTAAACGTACAAGTCCCTACTAGGTATATGGAATGTATCGTCCGGAAGGACCAATTCCAAGGTACCTTGTGTTATCGTGAATGCTAGAGCTATGAATGACGTTGCTAATAATACTCTCCGTATGCTCGAACGGCTGTCTAAATGTCCTGAAACGTAACATTTTTATTAGAATTTTCACGATCGATATTTGAGTCGTCTGTCTTTCAAAATCAAACAGACAAGTTTGAATGTGACTGAAGAATTTTTGAGATCAGACGTAAATCCACATTGGGATCCTCACCAAAAGCTAATCCGAATATAACAACGCTCATCTCAGTTGACAGTAAAAAAAATCGTACAGTAACCCAGAGGACTTTGTCTGTCTTGCCGCCAATAGTTGCAGCGGCGTTTACAGTCATCGACACGGCGCATCGTATCACCGAGATCACCACGTTGCAAATGACCAGCCCGTAGAAGGCCAAAAATATTGGACTGCTCGTCGCTCGGAGTTTGAGCCTGGCCCTGTTGAATCTGAGCACTATAAAGAACAGGAACAGCAGGTTCGGAACGAGTATCACAATATCCCATATTCTCACTCTGCAAAAGACAAAACAGCCATTATCAAAAGTAACAATCACTGACGTCACAAAGTATGAGTTCAAGTTACTTTGACGAGATGCAAATAGCAGTTATCTATCCGGTTTTGTTTATCTTCACCAATAACATTTAAATTCATTCTGGTTATTATTATCATTACCATTAATTCACATTTTTCTTCATTTCAAATTTGTTCCTTGGAAGTACAACTGTTTTTTTAATTACTTTACAACGATAGTTTAGCAACGTCTCATATTTTGTTAGGTGTTTGTCAATCGTTTATATTGTGCAAATTGTAAACGCGCCAGTGAAAACAATTCATATCTCAAAGACCCCGTTTGTTCCAGAAAAAAAGAAGAGACAATGAATTGTCAGACTTTAATTAATTTTAATCGTCGAAACAAGTGTGAAACGAGTTTCAGATTTTTCCTTTTTTCTTCTCCCTCTTTTCTTTAGTCATTGAGTAACAAAGTCGGGATTTGAATTATCGAAATTCAAAGCAGCCGAGAGCAAGTGAGACGAAAAACAAAGAATCACCTTGAGTCCTTGATTTCTTTGTACAAAATAAGTTTGCAAAAATGGTCTTCCTCCTGCATGGCCGCGCTGATGTTCGGATCTGTGGTGCTGAGATCGCGTGTCTGACGCCATGCCTCGGAGACCTCGAGCACCTCGGATACCCCGCCGCTGTACATCTCTGCAACGTTTGTCCCTCGGTCTTATTCCATTTTACGCAGGTGCGCTATGAATCACACACAACAAACGGCCATTTAACTCGTCCCAACCGTCATGACAACTGAGACACTGCGAAACTCATGCCAGTGCCATTGCCAACAGCGGGGACAACGACCCGACCCGCTCGCACTCACCGAACAATCGCGCCACTGTTCCAGGTCGCTGTCAAACGGACAAACTTAACCTCAAAATGTTGATGTTTCTTTTGCGAGTCGTCCGAGCGGAAATGAGGCATACGTCAGCGAGGTGTCCTTGATTTGCAAAACCGGATCGGACGTGGAACAGTGCGACGCTCGTGGGAGACGGTCGAAGATGACAAAACGCTGTTGGCAATTTTTGTTGTTGTTTTTGCGCAAGTACATACGTTGTCGTTGACGCAACGCAAAGTCCCGTGCAGCTGGTGCAAAACTGCCAGTGACGTTCACATCGTTCTTTGTGTGTTCGGTCGGTCACTCTGTTCGCGTCCTGCCGATGCTGAAACGCGGTTCCAAGTAACGCCAAACGAAGTATCCGATCACGGTGTATTTGAGGGCGATTACGAACAGTCCTCTGCGCAGTGCTCGTGACTGCATTCCCGAATGTTTTGCTCCGTTCGCGACTCCCCGACCATGACAGAACACAACTGCGCGTCGATGTTGCGCGCGTCACGTCCCAGGTGACGCCACCGGCTTTGTTTTTGTCACGCACGAGAGACAAACGTCAAAGTAAACTGTGGATTTAAATTGTCTGGCGGTGTTTTTTTTTTCATTGCCCCTGCGGCTTTTCACTTTGAGATCGCCCGATTCAATTCAAATCCGTGAGTATTAACGGTTGATCTCAGTTTTTTTATCATTGTTTTGTTTTTGTTTCTTTTTTTAGGTTAATTGAGTTTTATTGCGGTTTATCTAATCTAACATATTGAAATTAATCGTGATAGCTTTTGATGATAATGTTGATACTTTTTAGGCTTTTTATTGTGCGATGAATGAGGAACCTTCGAAAAAGTTACACATTTTATACGAGGATGTACCTTTACCTGATGATGGAAAAACGCATTTTTGCAAAGGGGATTACGAGTATTGGCATTACAGTTGTGATAGAGTGAATGATCAGGTGAACCCTACTTTTTTTAGAAAAGGTGTTTGTTTGTTGTCATTCGTATATTGTAATCGAAATTTTATTTTTAGGGCTGGGGTTGCGGATACAGGACTTTGCAAACAATTGCATCGTGGATTGTAAGGAATCAGAATTTAAACAAGACAGTTCCTTCGATAAAAGAAATTCAAGAAATTTTAGTCTCTGTAGAAGACAAGGATTCTTCTTTTATTGGATCCCGACAGTGGATCGGAAGTTTTGAAGTAATTTTATTTTTTTATACGAAATATTTTTATTTCGGTACAATTTTGTTCGTTTTACAATTTAATGTTATAAATGTTGCGCGAAAATGGAATTTGTTTTACAGTGAATGATTAATTCTGTTATTGATTGTAGGTGTGTTTTGTACTCGACGCTTTGTATGACATTCAAAGCAAAGTTGTTCACATCCCAAACCAAGAGTTATTTACAGAACACAAAAGTACCATCATCAATCACTTTGAAAAGTTTTCATCGCCTGTTATGATGGGAGGAGACAAGGATTGTTCGAGCAAAGGAATAGTAGGTGTTCATTACAATGAAACAAAAATGTATTTATTAATTCTGGATCCACATTTTGTTGGAAAGGCAAAAAGTACCAAACATCTTATAGACACTGGATACCTTTATTGGAAGGATATCAAGGATTTGGATAGACACTCATTTTATAATATCTGTCTTCCTCAGGTTAAATATATTGAACGGTGACGATTGAATTATTGTTAGAATTAATTAGCAATAATTGTGTATCGTTAAGTTTATTTTGTGAAAGTTTTGTATATATATAAAAAAAACAAAAGAAAAAAATATATTTGTGTGTAAGCAGAAATATTTCATGTTTCAGTCTATGTTCAATACGACACAAACTCCTTGTAGAATCCAATAAGTTTCGTCTTCGTTTTCTTTGATTTTCAAGTCAGCCTCAAAAACTAAATTATTGCCGTTTGATTTACTTCGATTTGACGTCTCGTATACAGGCGTCTTGTACGTAATCTGCAAACAAGCATAATTCTTAGGATACATCACGATTCATTGATAAGATGTAGAATATATTTTAAAACATTTTAATTGTACCTTTGATTCGATAAGTTTCGTTTCTGTGGGTTGGATTGCCAAAACTGGCAAACAGTCTGTTGTAATTTTGTCGAAACATTTGGCAAGGCATTGTTTTTCACCGTCCCATCTTGCGTTTTGCAAATATAACCCTTCTATATAACATCCCTGAAAACAATTGTAAATTTCATTTATAAAATCTAAAGTGCATATTATAAATCTTATTTTTGCGCAATGATTTTATTGATTTATCGAACAATAAATTGTTTGTTTAATTTTGGAAAGTATTGAACTTTCGGTAAACAAGTAGATGTATTTACATAATCAGGTCTTTCCTCGATTTCCTCGGCATTTACGTGACATGTAACTGCGGTCTGTATCGATGTGTTTTCTAATCGCCAATTATTTTTTCTACAGGCTATCTGCATCACGGCCGCCAAGTAAGATTTCGGATAGTGCAGTCCCGAGAGCCATATTACGATTGGGTCATAAGCTCCAGCCTAAAAGTCATCACAAGGTAAAATAGACAAACACTTCGCCAATCAATTTTGCATCAAGATCTGATACAGTTTTGCGTACCCAATAAGTGTACTGAATTATTCGTCTTTCAAAATGATTCAGCCAGTCTGCCAAAGTTTTGTTTGTTTCCGGAGCCAAGTTTGCCCATTCCCGAGGTAGTTTTCCCTTATAAAGAGCAATCATGTTTTTCTCCAGATTCTCGTTCAACTGTATCTCTCCAGAAATTGCCTAAAATTAAACAAAAGTTCACATTAAGTTCAAAAGTAGCATTCATTCAAACAAATAACAATGACAAATTACTTTTGTTAATTGCAACAAATTATTGCGAATGGTTTGAACGAGTGCGTTAACTTGTTCCAACTCTTGGAAAAGGACAGTCTTTAAAGGTGTAACATTCAAGCCGAAATTTCGTTTGATTCTTTGAAGATCGAACCCAGTCGATAGTGTGTTCAAAATACTTTCACACATTTCCTTCACGACGTCGCATTGTCTATCATCATTATTTTTCGCACCTAAAATATGTGATTCTCATTACAGTCGTAAATCTTGTCGAATCCTGCGATAATTCCAACTTAAAGAACGTACAAATGTCACTTGTCTGCGGTTGTAAATTTCTCAACTGTTCCCACAGTTTTTCGGTGCGTTGCAAATAGTAATGAAAGTCGGCATTTGAATGAAGACCAATTACTTGGGAAGAATTAACGAAGGGGAACGTTTCGATTAACTTCAAACAGGAATTAACGTCTCCTTTGGGCGGAAGTTTGTAATCAAAATTTTTGTCATGATAAAAATGATAAGTCTGGTAACTGTGAAAAGAGTCGCCAAGGTAGTCGTCCAGGTATATCATTGAAATTTGTCTGTCGTATTTGTCACTGATTTTTCCACCGTAGATTATCTACAAAATTGAATTGGTTTTTTGATGAATTTATTTTTATTGTTCAATGAAAGTAGTTTCATTTTTTACCTCTCCTATGATGTATTTCAGTTCAGTCCAAGGAACTCGTTTGTTAGCAGACCTCCAACTTTTTGTTAAATAAGCGCTCAGGATCATTAAGCTATCTTCAAAATCTGTTACATTGAATTCGTACGTAAGATTCCAACCGTATTTGCCAAACTTGTTTCTTTCCTATATAAAAGAAACCCATTAAAGTTACTACATTTTAAACAAAATTTTTTTAATAATTTATAATTTAATATTTTTTAGTTTATGGTTTTTATTCTTTTTTTAAAAATTTAATCAGAATATTTTACCTGAAGAATCGATTGATAAAAAGCAATTACGTAAACTAATTGTTTATACGAGGGATGAGGACAATTTTCCAAACTGTCAGATTGTAGATTAGAGTATAAACTTTTCATTTTCAATTTCAGTCCGTCCGGTGGTTCAATTACAACTGAAAATGAAATTATTATTGTAGATGTCTGTTACGAACGTTATTTTTAAATTTTGATATAATACAAACCTTTCAAAGATTTTTTTAAAAGTTCATTGGGAAATTCACTGACAGGTGGGGTCACAAACCATAAACGAAATTCTGAATGTGGTTTCAGATCATACAATTTGTTCTCCAGTTCTTTCACAATGTCGAGAGAAACATGACAATGATCTAAAATTAACCAATGGCCTTCCTTTGTTGCCGCTTCCAAAAAGTTGATAACAATCTTGCAATAATTAAGAACAAACTCACATTAATATTTTTCGCAATTCAAAACTTTCATTCATTATTTCAAAAAAAAAAAAAACTTACATCTTGATTTGGACCGAGAGATAAAAACGTTATCTCTACTCCCTTTTTGTTACATCTCTTCGCTAATTTCATCAAATCAGACGTCGGGTTCGAAGTGGAATTTAAAAAAAGAACAATCGGCTGCGTCGAAATGCTGTAACTATAAATTATATCTAAAGCATTGTTTGCCGGAGTGGCGTAATATTTTCCCATTATACTTGTAACATAATCCATAACTCCGTGACACACGCGATCAACGCGAAAACATCGCAGGAGCATCAGCGCCTCGAACGGCGAAAGTCTTTCCGAATACCTCGAGGGAAGCCTCGTTTCAGGAGTTTCCGATTGGAACCACTAAAAAAAATCAACGACCAATTCAGCCAGCCCACCTCGCAAGATCTTATCCGTTTGTTATATTCCACACAAACCTACCTCCTCCCATTTTGCAGTTTCATCAATGATCTTACTCGGCAATTCAGAAAATTTATCTGGGAAATCGTTGGACAATTTGGAAACATCTCGCCAGTTGCTTAACGACATCCACTTTATATCTTTATTCATCTCCAACTCAGCCGACTCATCGCCACCTCTGACAAAAAAATCGATCTGGTTTTGAAAAGTTGTTCCCGCACCTTCTTCGATTTTCGTACAAATCTCAAAGGAAAACAGTAGCTTGTCCTCGTCGAACAAACCGACGCTGTAACAATCGTAGAACTTTTTCGTCAAAACGGATCTGATTCCTTTCAAACGTCGAGACAAATTTGCATCTCTCGGAGCTTCGTTTAAGGAGTCGTTGAACAGCTGCAGGTAGACGGTCATCGAATATCGATACACAGGCTTTAGGCACTCCATGCTCAATAACACGAAGAACAATATCGAACCCCGTTCCGCCACTGAGCGATAATTGTCTTGCAACTCGGTGATGTCGGCGGACATAGTTTCTGCCACCCGGAGTTTCGTCATAACTTTGCCAGCGTTGCGCTTGATGTCGTCCAAAGTTGGAATTACGTCCCTCTCGTCCGGCGTGTTGTCTCGTATAGACGTGATTTGTTTTAGCAATTCATCCTCTAATTGCTGCAGAACAAACTGCTTCTCGTGGATCTCTGACAAAATCGATATCCTTCCCTCTTCAATTTCTGGCCTTTCTTTTTTCATTGTTATGGTCAACAATTCTTCCTCCAATTTCTAAAATAAATAAAATATATAATTTTTCATACTTAACTTAAATTTTAGAATTTTATATAATTAACTATTTTTTGTTTCTTTCATAAATCAAACATTTCATTTCATATTATATAATTGTATATAATTGTAGAACTTTAAATTGTTAAGAAAAGAAAAATCTGAAATTACAATTTGGGTTGTTGTATAATCTATAACAACGATATCAGCCAAAGTAGAAGAATCAAATTTGAATGAACTGGTGAGGAGATAAAGTCGGAAATTTTCATGTATAGAGTTTTTATCAAAGAGTCGGTGGAAGGCTGGGTCAATGAAATCAACGTCCTTTATGATGACAGGGAAACCAACATCCATGGACAATTTCACTTGCTCAATAAAATTAGCATCACTGTGTGAGAATATTTTCAAATTTACATTCTCAATTGTTTTTATCCAGTTGAATGCAAATTGTTGGGGATCAATGCACAATAAGATTTTCGATGACTTTGCAATCAATATTGCATTTTGAATGGACAATTCATCCGGCGATAGTCCTCGACAAGACCACCTACAAAATTTCAACGATTTCATACTGAAAAATTCAAATTAGTTGCATAACTAATAATAAATTATTGAAAAGAGGAAAAAAAATTTTACTCATTCATTTCTACGTCGTCGCACAGTTGCGATTCTATTCTGAACGGCTGGGAAAGGGGTATCTGTTTTTGCAGAACTCTTCGCTGCCAGTTATCATAAATCATCTCATTTCTGTATTCGCAAGTGAAAGGGCCACAGTATACGAGAAACCCCGCGCAAATTAGACAGTTGCCGTAAAGATACTCAAAATTAGTTGACAGAACTTCCGACTCGTTTTGCCAGCGCAAATTTTCCGACGACAAATTGTCATTCAGTTCTGTTAGAACTGCGATTCGCTTTTTCAGACATTCTTCTTCCAGTTCCAACTGTTCTCGCTCTTTCAGGCTGGTTGTGTATTTGACATTAGATTCTTTCAATTCTTTTTCTATCAATTTCAATCGAGATTCGCCATCTTTCAGTCTTGTATTCAAATTTTCGGTTTCTAGTTGTAAGGTTTTCAACTTGTTGGTTCGCAATTTCACCTAAATGTAAAAGACAAAATAAAAGAGAGGTTGTTACGTCACAGTTGTCTATGCTAAATTTTTTTTTAAATATATATTTTTTTAAACAAACACGTACGTCCTTGTATACGGTACAGTAATCCATAACTGAGACGAGATATTTATGCAGTTCGTAAGCTGCTTTGGAAACTTTCTGAACTTGATCAAGTTCTGTCAATTTTTCTAAACGCTCTTTTACGTAAGTTTGCTTCTTTTTGTTGATTAAATCACAGTTTATTTCTTGTAATGAAGTCAGAAAATTTGGATCATCTAAAGTGTCTTTTAAACCGTTCCAGGAGATGTCGTCCAAGTTGTTTATCATACCGACACTCTCGCAAATGATTTGAACTGAATCCGGAGGAACTTCGTAGGATCTATTTTACAACATATTGAGTAAACAAAATAGTTCCAAATGATTTGTGAAATATAAAGTTATTTTTTCAATTTAATTTTAAACATTTTTGGTTGGTTTCTTAAAAACCTTCTTGAACACTAAAAATTAACGAAAAATTGTTAAGTTTTAAATTGATCGAACCTCATTTCCAAAATATCCGTTTCGTTGATATTTCCAATATTTCCTTTAGCCGTAATCAAACATGTTTGAGCATCTGTTAATTTGTCTCTGATATTAACCTGTTCTTCCTGCACTATTTTTGCCTGATCGTCAAACTGAGTTCTTTTTTCCACACACAAAGATTTCATTTCAACCAGTGCTTCTTGCTGTTCTTGCATAAATTTCACCAAAACCCTACACTGATTTTTTGATTCTTGAATTTTATCCCTGCAATCTTTCAACTGCAAAGACAGTCGTTCCGTCGTTGCTTGAATTTCTGCAATTTTACTCAAACCTGCAATAAGCATGTTGTAAATTTAATTGTTCAAATTCAGTGACATTTAATTATACATTCATTACCTCCTTTTAAATGTTTTATTCGAACTGAAATTTCGTTTCTTTTCTCATTCAAAATTTTTTTATAAATTTTCAAAGAATCAATGTACAACTTCGGTATAACATAATTTTTTCTTTTATACAATTTGTAAAATCGAGTTACATAATCGTCCATTGATTTATAAACTTCTACAAAATAGTCAACCACCTTTACACGAAATTGTTTTGGGATAGTTGTATTCTAAAAAATATTATAATTATTATTTACAATAAAGTTGTGTAATACAGTATAATTTTATTTGACCACTTCAAAACTATTTGAAGTTTCAAAATTGTATGGCAGTTAAATTTGTTACATCTCTCATTACGTCCTCAGCAATAGAAACAAAAGCTTCCTCAGGCCACGGCATCATCCAATTGACTGTCACACGACTGAGCATGCTTGGATAATCCTGACAATATTTTCGCAAATGTTCATCAGTCGCGTTCATCGATAGCGCAACGTGCACATTTGCAGTGCAATTTTTCACAAAGCGGTCCCACAACTTTTCCCTGCAAGAAATGTAAACCTTTCATTAGCTCGAAATCAGATCTGGGTCAAAAAGTAACAAATTTATTAAGCCATTAACTTTTCACAATGCTTAATTACGATTTTCATTTAGCCGACGAAGCGCACGGTTAAATGCATTTAATTTACGTTCGTGATTTATAAAAAATCATTTTTACGACTCACTTGGAGATGCTTGGTGTCGATTCAGTAGTCATCCTGCACCTGGTTGCAATTGCGTCTTTTTCTGTATCGTTAAATAGAGCAGGGACCATTCCTGTCATTAGTATATTGTTAACCGCTTCTAAGAAACTTTCCTTTACAATCTGCGAGCCAGCCAATAACAAGACAACCTTTTTGTTTTCCACGCCGGCGGTGCACAGGAGTCGCTTAAGCCGTTCGTAAAAAGTCATCTCACTGTAAACTCGATTAATTGTTATTTCAAACATTTCGCATTCCGCGGTGAACGACGCTAACTTAATCAGCGATCGCTTTCCAGTTCCATTCATGCCGACAAGGATCACGTGACCTCTTTGCAGTCTGAGAATCCGGTGAACTCTTGTTAAATGTTGTAGAGCCTCCTTGAAAAGTACTATGTTGACTTTTGATCCTGATTTTGAATTGTAATTTTCAACAACCTAAAAGATAATATTGGCAAAGTGTATTGAAAATTAAATTTCTTTTTTAATTTTCATTATTTAAAAAATGTTGTACCTCCGAAAAAAGACTTTGCACAGCATCGTAATCGAGAAGATCTTCGTAAGTTCGTGGTTCGTCTTTTTTTAAAGCATTTCGAAAATCGCCGAATAAAAGGGGGTCTCGGAAAACAAATTCTATGAGATCTGGTTGTTTTGACCAGAAAGTTTCTATTGTGTTTTTGATACATTTTTCGATAGTTAATGAATCCTGGAATGTAAACAAATTGTGAAAGTTCAGGTTCAAGTTAATAAATTGAATTTGATGTTGAATATTTACTTCTTTAACGTTGATACGATCGCAGAAGGTTCTGACAAATTCATTTCTCCACAGTCTGATGAAACTTTGTTCATCCTGGCATAATTTCGGATCACTTTGAAGTAAGCCAGCAAACAGTCTCGACAGGTCTCGAATATTAAAGATGTAATGAAATTTTGAAGGAATCGGCACGATTGATTTTATAATCATCTTGAAAAATTGAAAAAATTATAACATTTTTTCATTCAAACGTAAAAAATGTATTAATTTTATTTACTTTATACAAGTTTAGTGAAACGATTACAACATATTCGCTAATGTCTTGAATGCGTGAATTAAAACATTTTAAATGACCACTTAAAATATTTGCGAAAATGTAAGTCAAACTTTCGTCATCCGGGAAAGCCACATTGTATATCGAACATAATGAAATAAATCTCGAGTCTAAAATGGTTTCTCTGCCTTTAAATACAGTAACTGCCATGAGAAAAGCTGAAAAGTTTATTTTGCAGATTAAAAATGTTTATATCGGTAAGAGGTATTTTTTTTCTTTTTTGATTTTTTGTCTTACAGAGATCTTTCAGGTTCTTCCAATGAAATTCTGGTTTGAGGTCATAAAACCCCTTTTTTTCGATTAATAGTTTGAACAAAGCAATCGGCTGTTGAGTGCCATAAAAATCAACGAGGGGCATATTCATGTCATCTATGAAAACAATAAGTCGTTTTCCCGGCACGGGCCCATAAATGTTCAACGTTCTTCTTCCAATCATCGATTCAATATTTTTTTGAAGATCTGTCGAACTCGTTCGCAAGGAAAAGTTTAAAGATAAGGTATCCTGTAAAATAAAACAGATAATAAAAAGCTATTTACCAATATCAAATTATAGTACATCTATTAAACACAATTTGCTCACAAATTTTTCCGAATCGAGTTTTTGCAAAAATTCATTTATAATGGCTGTTTTCGAAACTCCAGTTTCACCGACTAGAATTAATGGTTTGTGAATTTTATTAATCAACTCCAAAAAGTACATTGTCCTCACAGTATCAACAGTTGGCACTAAGATATCACTAAAAAGTTTGTCAGAAAAATGACAATATTTTGGAATTGAACATTTTATAGGAATCCAGAGATTTTTCTCCAGATCAAAAAGGTAGTCATACAAAGTGGGGTGAGTTTTTGGAAGGTATCCTGGAAATAACATAAAACATATAATTTTAGCTTTAAAATGTTTTTTTTTAATATTAATTTCGTACCGATTGTTGCAAAATTATTTTCAGTATCAGTGAACATGGCCAGTCCTGATTTTTTTTTCAAAAACTCGTCAAAAGTTCTTCTAAAATCTTGAACCAATGTTGCTCCGAATGAAAGATAACATGCTTGTATGAGAACGGCCTCTAAAAGGTCATGCAAATAGTCTCTGTTTTGTTCATTTGAATTTTGTGACATTTTTCCTTCCGAGCTGACTTCATTTTCATAACAATAGAGAGCATCTATTACGCCACACAACTGAGTCACCTGAACAATAATCCTATTCATACAAATGTTCCAAAACCATTCATGAGATTCACCTTTGCTCTTATTACCATGTTGAGACCACTTTGAGGAAGAATTGTTCGTTGCTTGCTTTTCGATGAAATTGTGCCGACTATCAAACTCACGCAATCGTCCACGTACTTTTCAAACAATCCCTTCCAATAATTTTTCTCTATTTCAGGTCTGTCAATTATCCACCTACTTAAGTAAGGTCTGTGACCTAAAATTGTGCCATCAACATAAAGCACACTTGCTTTAGAGATTATTGTAGGAGAGATGTATCGCAGTTCACCAACCTAAAATCAACATGATTTATTTCAGCATTGTGTTTGCAATGAGACTGTCGTTGTTATATTTGTTTCTAGATTACTTCAAAGAACAGGCTACAATGATCTTGTAAGTGGATTCTTTCTTGATTAGCTAAGGTCAGCACTCTATTGTCATCTGTGATGCAGTTCAAATTTTCGATCCAAATGCCATCATCGCCATCAAATATGATAAAATGGGATTCCTCGGTTTTACAAAATGAAGCGCCGTTGATTTCGCGAAAGATACTATTGAAAAGACCGTCAGTCCATTCTCTTGTTGAAAGGTCATAAAATCCGAATAAGTGATTTACAGTGTACGCCTAGAATGTTACAATACAGTTGTTACTGTGCAATTCCGAGTGCTATTGTTTACGTATCAGTTACCTTAGGATTTAGCACGCTCAATTTCGTTTGTTTTGATATAATCGATTGGACGTGACCAAGTGCGTTAATTATGGTGGTCTTACCAGAACCAGTTGGTCCTGTGACTAATAGCAGTTTCCTACTTTTCAGATTTTCATACAACTGAATAATTTTTTCAACCTAAATGAAATGATTTGTCATCATTGGTTGTTGCAATTTTATTTTTTAAGTTACTACTACTAACCTGTTCTGAGACGATTACATATTTATTTTGAACAAGTACGTCTTCTATAATGGCTCTGATATTATCATACTCAATTTTTGGACAGGATAAAGAAGGAAAAAAATCTTTTAAAATTCCGTAAAATAACAGCATATCTTCAGATACTAATTTTGGTAAATAAACATTTCGCAGTGCTCCCATGATCACTGCATCTTCCGTTAAATTGACTGCTGATCTTTTGATATTATTTGCAAACTCGAGTGTTGCTTTTATAGATTTTAAACCGAAGTCGTAATATACTTTTTTTCTTAATTGAATGCTAGCAAGGTTATTGAAAGCGATAATTTTTTTGCTAACTGTTTAGATCGTTGAAATCCATTGGACATTAATTTAACTTGACAAATGAATTCAATGTCTGGCACTGAGCAAACTGTTTGACGAAACAAACTTTTTATAGATTGCGGCAATTGTCTGTGTTCTTGAGTAGAGTTTAGCGTGATGAATATTCTCGATTTTATATCCAGTGTAATTTTTTCACCTTCGAACTAAAATAAGTTTAATTTAAATTACTGCAAAAAATTGATAATCACCTACAATATATATATTTCACCTATATTATTACTAACATTGACATGGTGCAACTTCTCTTGAACAGCTGAAAAAATTGCTCGCATTTGAGATGATACAACTGGAAGTTCACTTGGATTCACTTTATCTAAATCATTCAAACAGCCCCATGCACCACATTGCATGACCCCTTTTAATGTTTCAGCAATAGAAAAATGACTTGAGTGTGAATTATAATTTTCTATTACATGAAAGTAACCCAGATTTTGAGATAAATCTTTTATTGTTGCAGTTTTACCGGTTTGCGTCGGTCCTAAATAGAGTGATTTATTTTAATCGAAACATAAATTTTTTGTTGAAATAAGTTGCATTGATGTTTCATTTGTACCAGATAGCATTCCCCCTAGTTTACCGGAGAAAGATTGTATCAAAGATAAAATGATTCTATCAGTCAAAGGTGTGATTACCAATTTTTCGGTTACACCTATGAATTCATACCCGTATTCTACAGAACAATGACTCTGTCTTACTTCCACAAGGTTTTCATCGTTTAGCCAATAAAATCTAAATAATTTTACAATACTAAATGAAATGAATCAAATGTATGATAATAGTATAATTTTTATTACATACTTTAAAATAGTTACCTAAGTTGTTTTTGCCACTCAAAATCTTCGTTACTTACAATATTTTTTTCAATTAACATATTTACGACGTCCTTGAAATGTACATTAATAGTCAAAACTGCATCCAGTTTTTTTCTTTCGCCATTTGAAAATGCATTTGTTTTGATGTATTTGATAGAATTTTCCAAACTTTCGTTAATCTCATTCAAATACTGAAAATAAAAACCGATTGTCTGTTACGGACAAGTATATGAAAAATTTTTTTTCTATATATAACTAAAATCAGATAAGTGTATTGAGTTTTCGTACGCTTCTCTGATATTATTTTATGCATATTAATCCGTCACCTTTTTCATTAACCCATTTTTCCCTGTAGACATCTGTTCAAAAATACACTCTATACCTGAGGTCCACCAGACTCGATTTGCAACATTCACCACAGTTTCTTGAAAATCGGAAAACCCTTCTTTATATGATTTTTGGAGCTGGACAAAATAATTGCAAACTTTAGTTTATGATGGTTAATTTATAGTTTTGCTATAATTTGTTAGGAGATATGCAACTGCACCGACTGAAATAATTCCATATGTACTTGCGCCTAATTGTACGTACGTATGCGATAGTGTTGAGAAATTTTGAAATAATTTGAATATTTGTATTCAGAATTAATTTTTTTGCTAAATGTTGTAATTAAACTAATGTAAACGCAAATAACTCGGTGCAATCGCATTCGTCCCATTTGTTTTTACAAACCTTATCAACGTCTTGAATTGCTTCTTTAATTACAATTTTATTAGAACGCTTTATTTCCGAGAGCGTTTCTTTCATCCAATATTCAACTCCTTCTTCGATTAACACTGGATAAACAAATTCTAACACTTCTCCTTCGATTGAAATCATGGCATATGCAGTCATTTGATTATTTTCGGATTCGTTAAAAATTATTTCACCAAGGTTATTGAATATTTTGATCATATATTTGTTTACATTAGAAGGATGTTTTACACTTATAAAATCAATCAGTTCTTCATTGCTCAAAAAATATAAACGAGGAAAAATTTTTCGACAGACGTTCAAATAACTTTTTAATGATTTCTCACATATTTCTAAATGTTCTAATAAATTACTGAGATGTAGATATCGGTCTGAAATGAAATTTTTTGTTATTTTGAATAGTATTAAAATGTTAGATAACAACAAATTCTACCTGATACTGTGCCGCACTCTAATACTTTGGGATTGTTTTCCGTGTTAATCATGAGTGTTTGATAAGCTAGACTAATTTCATCAAAACTTTGCCATACGTCCGGTAATATAAGACCGATTTCTTCTTTTAAAAAAAATTCTTGTCAATTTCAACCATTTTTTTTGTACTGCGATCCATATTTCTAAAATTTTAATTATGGTTTGGAAAGTATTTATCCATTGCTGGACTGGTTTTGAAAATGGACCAATGAATTTTGATACCGACATTATTTCTAGTTTAATTATGTTATCTTCTATAATGGTGTTTATTTCATCGATGGACCCTAATAAGCATCCTCTCTCTGGAAAGAAGTTATTTACATTTTGTCATGGAATTTTGAATTTTAAATTTCAATTGATACCTTCATTTTTTAATATATCGAGTTTCATATCAATCCATTGTTTATTAATTTCAAAAATGTTATTTTCAATATGAGCTTCTTCATTAGCTGTTAAAATTGTTGTTTCAACTAAATTTTCATGACTTGCCAAATCCAAGTTGAAAACGTTCTCCATGATAAATCTGTTGAAAAAATTACTATGCATGATTTATCAAAAAATATTTTTTTTTCGTAACAATATTGTTTTTCGTACCTCTCTGGAACAATGTCAAAACTTATTCCAATTGCTTTAAGCAATATTTCCCAGTGCCTATCTCTGAAAGCATCTTCTTTCAATTTAAAGAAAAATTGAATTGATTTTCTAAAATGAATGTTACTCTCATAATAAACTTGTCCAACATTATGAATTCGAACTTCTTCCGGTAATTTTTCAAATTCATTTATATATTTTTCTATTTCAAAGAATAATTTTTGAATATCACAATCAGCCCATAAAATGACAGACCATTTTGCCTTTACTGATTTTTCATCTTCGTACATATCGAAGATTCGTTTCAAGTTGTCATATTTTTTCTTTATACTTGAAAAAGTAGAAAAATCAGTTGGGGAGATGTTAAATAAAGTCTCATCGTCTTGTAAAATTGTTCTCTTCACTTCCTTTTGTTTTATAAGTTCGTCGTAAATCTACAGATGAAAAGAAAATACATATATCTTTGAACTGTATTTTTAACTATTTTTGCATGTAATGAACTTGCTTTCATTTTTTCTAAACCCAATTCTAAATTTTTCCCCACATTATCAGGCCCATTGTTATCAAAGTCTTCTTTAAATGCAAACAATTCGGTGCTAAAGTTTTGTATGGTATTTCTTATTATTTCGCAGTAATGTAATTTTTCATTTTCTAATTCATTTAATCTCGATAGAGCGACTGAGTATAAACATTTCCATTTGTTTCTCAATTCTATTGCTATTTTTTCTTGTTCTTCTGGATACTTCACTTTGTAAGAGTTAAGCGTTTTGTATATTTTCTGTAATAAGAATTTGTTATCATCAATTTCAATTGGAATTTTAAACTGAAAAATATTTTAATTTTATATACTGAAAAATTAACCTGATAAGAATCATATTGCACTTCTGCTTGGATGGTCAGTTTTTTCACTTTGCAAATAGTTCTCATCACATTTCTGAAATCATCTAGATTGGTAACATTGATAGTGATCTCGTAATTAAATATGTCAATTTTTTGTTGTAACCCTATCATTGATTCAACTGTTTCGTTTAATAAATGATTTCCAATTAACTGCATCCACTGGTAACAATGTAATTCTATCTCGCTGGTTAGCAGTTTCAAATTTATGCTATTGATGAATTATAAATTACACTCAAGAGTATTACGAAACATTGAATGATAGATTTTAATTATTTATTTCGAAAGTTACCGAACACATTTTATATCAATATAACTTGGCGCCTCGCTAATATCATTAAGAATGTTGCAAAAAATGCCTAATTTTTCATCGTATTGACTGAGAGTCAAGATGTTCGAGAAAAATTCATCACAATATAGCTCTTTGTTATTTGTCCATAAATTTTCATATACTTTCCATTTGTTAAGGTACTTCTCGATTTCTTTTTCCAAACGCTGTGCACTTTCTTTCAGCTTGGAAATCAAAGTTTGAATGCACTAAAAATAAAATGAGTCGAGTTGAAAAAAGTAGCATGATGTATTAATTTAACACGAATAATTTACTCACTTGTTCTTTATCAATACTATAAACATCTTCATCATTATCTTCTGAAAAATCTCGATAACATACTGTTTTCCATTTTGAAAAAATTTTTATTCCACTTAACAGATGTTGAATGTTTTGCATTATCAGTTTACGTATTTTGCTAGGTGAAGGATTAGAACAAACTACATTGTCTAATAAAATTGCATCGATTTGAAATATTGTGATGTGTTCTTCAAAAAGGATATTACTGATAAGTTCTAAATTATACTTAAAGCATCTGGAAATGTAATAAAAATATTTTCAGAAACTGCAATTTTATTTTTTTGGTTTCTATTTGCTTGTAACATTGATAACTCACGACAGAAAGGATGATTGAATTGTATTTTCATAATGTTCATAAAACAAAAACATTGCCTGCTTTTTTTCTGAAATTGTTCCTTCTGCAAACTCTTCTATTTTCATCAAAATGGGAAGAAGGGAATTGTATTTTTGTAACATTAGTTCAAGTGACTTATTTCTTTCATTTTCGATGTCAGCAAAAAAAGTCTAAAATAGATATTGAATTACTATACCTGTTAAATTTCAATAATTTGATAATTATAATTTACGAACCTCACAATCTTTAAAACAACCATTTATTTGCACATCAAAATAATTAAATAAATTGAATGATGTTATTTCTTTGATTATGAGCGAATTAATATTTTCAATTATCAGGTCTACTTGACTGGTAATAGAAACAAGATTTGTAAGAGCAATTGTACATTCATTACAATAGTCTTTTATGCTAATGCAATTCCAATTAAGACGTTTTATCCCTGGATACATAAGTCTTTCTACATTTTTTAAGTGGTTTCTTAGTAATAATGTCTGAAATATTTATATAATTGGATGATTTTAATTACATTAGTTAACATAATTCATTTTTTGGAACCACTATGTACATAAAGCAACTTCATGAATATAAGAAAATTGTTCTTTGTTTTTGTTATTTTATTAAAAATTAATGTTTTACCTTGTTGGCATCTAATTTAGTCATGACATTATTGAACTGAGTTACCAAAGAGCCTACTGCTTCAACATCGTTGCGAAGCCGATCTTCCTGTTGGCACAAGTTAAGCAAGCTTGCTGGTAATTTATGACCAATAGTATTCAAAATTTCTGCCTGCGTGGAAATTTTCATAACGTTCGTCATTTTGAATTTTTTAAAAATAAATTCACAAACAAAAAATTATCATTGTTCTTTTATATGTAATCAATGCGTACCTCTTGAATAGTGTAAAAAATATTTTTATCTATATTAATCTGGAATCGTAAGTTTTGTTCCAAAAGTATCAAGTCTTCGTCAAAATAATATTTATAAAAACTTTGTTTTATTTTATGTCGTTGCACTTTGAAGATTGAATTTTGCCTGTCTTTGTTTTTCGGTAGAAATTCAGACTTTCGTGTACTAAAATAAACATTTGCAACTCCTAAAAACATTTAAAATAATGTATAAGTCATCTGCACCAAAGTCAGAATGAATCATATTCATTAATTTATTCAAAAAAATTTACTTGAATCTCTTTTTGATGAAACAAGAGTTTTTCCACTGATTTCTGAAGCTAAACTTTCACGGTGAAATTTATGTAGTATGCAAACAATATCATCTAGAAAAAATTTTCATTTCGATAAAAATAATTATCATATAATCACATTTTCAGCACTTTTTACCTCTTTTATACTCTTCAAATTTTAGGATACATTGTTTCATGCAATTCAACACCATTGTCTTGGACTTTTCAAACCAGTGAGTTATATATTCTTTTCATAATTGTTCATTTTCATTGCTAGATTTATATAACATTCAAAAGCCGTTAATTTAGTCTCACAATCGTCTAATTCCTTAACATTTTGATAGAAAAGTGTTTTAGACTTTAAACTGTCCAACAATTTCGTTTTCCAGTAAATAGTTCCGGAAATTTGTGGGCGGTATTGCAGAAGAGGAGGATTATGTTTACCTAACATATACAAATGATATAAACAAAGTAAAAAATTATTAGTATAAAAATATATAGTCCGAAAAAAATTATATTTCGATGTCGTTCACCTTGTTCGAACAACGTGTCTATTTCTTTAATTTCTTTCATGAATTGTAACATGACAACATCAAACTTTTGTAGAAGAGTCTCGCGTAAAACTTTTCTAGTTTTGGTTTTCTGCATGTTTAATAAAACTTTCAAAGCTTCTTTTGAGTCAACAAGATTTGCAAAGCATTTGTCGATATAGAAAATAGATTTATTTTCTAAACGTTTAACTTCAGTGTAAAATACTTTGTTCAACCCTTCCCAGTTTTCTTTATTAAATTCCACAAAAATATCAAAATCTGCATCCTGTAAAAAGTAAAACACAAAATAAACTATAAATATCAATTATAATATCGTTAAAATTTTCCATTAAATTTACCCTTATTGGTGCTATAAGTTTGTCAATATTTTCTAACATCAAATCCACTAAAGATCGAATCTTAATTATGGACTTCATTTCGTCGCCAAAAATGTTATAAAAATCTTGTGCGACATTTGCCATTTGATGCAAATCTGCGCAGACCTTAATTATATATTCGGTTTCGTTGAATATATCGCTGCGATCAAACTCCCACCGAGAACCTCTACCAGAAGTTTCAATTTCTTTTCTCGTATTCAAGTACGCGGACTTCCAAGTCATCATCATTTCCCGGGCAAGCATAGTTCTTCTAATAAAATCACTCAGATCGTTTCTTAAAGTAAATTTCACACTATTATATTTTATATTTTAATAAAAATAAATCAGTATACATTTTCAAAAACAATCACGAAAATGTTACCCAAATCCGTCCACTTTCAAATTTATTTTGACATTCTGACATAACTGCCACGAGATTTTCTGCATCACTGGTACCATTTTTTCTTCTGTGCAATAATATTTAGAAAGCATCCACACAATCCGTAATTCTTCCATCAAATCTGGAAGAGCTTTTGTGATTTCCTCGAACGAATCAGTATTTTCAATAAACTAAAAAAATAGTTTTTCAGTATTTTCATAAAATTCTTTTACGTGTACAATGTTTAGAACAATGTTGTTACATAGAATTCCTTGTAAAGAGTGGATAAAAAATGTCTGTTCTCTTTAGCTTCTTTGTAATTTTCTAGTATCATTGTTTTGAGCATTTCAATTTCTTTTGGTAATGAAGAATCAGTTAATTCTAGAACCAATAAAACTCTTCTAATTATACTGTATTGTAATTGTTCATGAAGGACGGATATTTCTGCCACTCGATCGTTCCAGTAATTATACTCTGACATTGGAGGACCTTTATTTCGTATATTCTTTTTGCTATATGATTTCAAAATCTGTAATTAAAGTAGTAATTATTTTGTATCAGTATGAAATATTGATAGACATTTACACAAAAAATTCTACTTTTTCAATTTGTCTTTTAACAGTTTTAATCGTTTCTTCTAGTTTTTTTAAAACATTTTCATTTTGTGATAGCATCTCATCTGTGATTTCCGGTGTCATTAGTTCTGGTATAGTCAAAAGATTTGCTAGAATGGTATTTTCTAAATTTTCCATAGGTCTGAAACATTGATACAAATTACTCTGAAAATATATTATTGATTAATAAAAAAATTACTAAAACTAATCTGTAATATCAAGTAACTATAAATTAGTCGGCTTGAATAACAACGAGATATCAATTAATCTTCAGCACTCAGCGTTTACCGTTGTGCAGAAGAAATCAATTTATCGAGACACTCCGTAAGATCCTTTTTAAAAGGTCCCGCTGCAACAGCAGACCTTTTCCTCTGCGATGTATCTGATGCGGATTCCATTGTCGTTGTAATTTGCGCACTGTTCGCCTGGCGTCCTACTAAATTTACTCCCTCATCACAAGTATTCGCAGATTTGCAATCCGATCCATCGATTTTTCGAATTGGCTTTAATTGCGTATTTGCGTAACTACCGGATGTCTGAACAGAAAAAATTGTATAGTTACGCGCGAAGGTACGGGTAAACAGCAGATTATTTTAATCGCAACAAATTATTATTTGTTACTCACTGGACAGTGAGGTATAACTCCATCTTCTGAATACAACCGTTGGAGTTTTTCGATTTCACGACTTTCGACAGATCGGGGTTCTTCAAAATAGAGATTAACCAAAGGACGAAAGACCTTCAGATGATATTGCACAATTGAAAAGAATATTTCAATAATTGGCTCACAGACATTTGATTTTTTAACAAAAGTTAAACTATGAATTGTTCATAGTATAATTTGAAGAAAATTAAGATAGTATTTACGTCAATTAAAATTTGATTGAGACTGGTAAGACAGTTTCCATTTATCGTGCCAAATGATAAGTATTCCATCATCCCGTTGGTACATTCTTCCGTCGATTGAAACGAAGGTGGAGACATCGTACTTAGTCTCAAAAAGTATACGACATTTTTATCTTTTAAGTCATAAGTCACTGGATCCACTTTACCGCAAATCATGTGGAGAGTTGGCACTTCAATGACTTTATCTACTATTTTCTGCAACCATCAAATTAGCATTAGATTAATGGATCAAAAAATTTCGTAATCGGTGCCATCGACGACGAACCTTTGTCAAGACATATTTATTCTCATCTCCAGGTGGTGGTGTAAAACTCGACGTCTCGTCTGAAAGAGGTGATATTTCTGCTAAATTAACTTTTCGACGCCAACGGAATGCATACACTTACACATTGATGTGCTCTTCAGTTGCAGTTTACCGACGTTTGGTTTAGGAGTGTCAGGTTTATGATTATCGCCAGATTCGGAACCAGCTTCTGTATCAGCTTCGTCACTTTCAATCGTCGATGCAATAGATTGTACCGCCGTCAATGAGTTGCCCATCATGTTGCTCAAGTCGTCGTTTAACTTTCCTTTGCCTTTTTTGACTTTCTTTATTCTCTTCTGCTGTTTTGTCTCTCCATCGATTTTTTCAACTTTTCCTTGCATATATAATATTGTTATTATTTTTTAATCATACTTCAATTAAAATAATTATATGAAAAATTATTTTTCTTGTGGATCTTTAAATTAAGTGTAAGCAATAAATCTATAACTGTGAAATAATGCAGAATTCTGAATTTATATTTTAATGATATTAGTTTCATGTTCGCAACTGTATGACTTATATTGTAAAAATGTTAATTAA
This sequence comes from Trissolcus basalis, assembly GCA_025266255.1. Classification (NCBI taxonomy): domain Eukaryota; kingdom Metazoa; phylum Arthropoda; class Insecta; order Hymenoptera; family Scelionidae; genus Trissolcus; species Trissolcus basalis. The sequence goes on from JAAMPD010000017.1 coordinate 78,698, forward strand.
TCGTATTACATCACATGCATATATAATACATGTCATCATATAATAAGAAATTGAAAAGACATTTTTCACAGCTTATCAGAATGTTATTGTTTTTGCAAGAATTGTATTAAATTGAATTGAATTAATTAGAAGAAAAACAAACAATTTATTCGTTAATCTAAATTAAAAATTTAAAGATATTTTAAAAAGTAAATGAAAAGTTTTTTTCAATTTTTATCATTTTTCTAACGTATATTTTGAGCATTTAATTTTTCTAATATGATCCTATGAAATATATATATATATAATTTATTTTTAAAGGATTTAAAAATAAATTAAATGATGCTGTTATATGCAATTTAAAACAAATATGAAAATGGGCGTGCGTGAATATTGCCACTTACCAGGCGCGCTTTTGGTGAGCCTGTAAGATCTGATTTTCGACGTGAAGGAAGCGATTGCGCTAATTTTTGCACGATGACCTGGCCGCAGTTTTGAAAGAAACGAATGATTCAAGATCGCATATACAGAGTCTGTAAATCGATGACGCAATTGGCACACTGTATTATGCAATGTCAAAAGAATACTTACTTTCTTCCCACACCAATATTTCTTCTTGAATAGTCTCAATGCGATACGTTTTGTAAAAAGAAATGATTTTTCTGTCAAGATCTGTGACACCGTAGGTGTCAAGAAGCAAAAAGTTGAGTAATTTGTTCCCATAATAATGGTTGTTTTGCTAAACATTTTAATGGTAATAAGAACCGTTATTTGACGTGTCTTATTAGCTAATTAAATATTCTACCTCTACGACAGGTATCAAATTGTGTGTTCTTACTTCAATTAAATCATCAAACAGGTTATAACTCTCCACGAGTCCCAAACAGTCGAGTGCTCTATCACGGATCCATATTATTCTATAATGTCAAATGTACCGATTCAATTATAATTGATAAAGAAAAGTGATGGGTATCAGCATACAAAGAAAATGCAAGAAAGTTAATGCAACATTATACATTCTTAAAATACATACATTGCACAATGTATGCCTATAAAATGAATAATCTACCTGTTGTCCTCAACAATCTTCTGATTGTCATTATGTTTGTTCATGTCAGGATTCAGATCTTCTGCCTCCGGCTTACTCATTTTTATCTTTGTCTCTCATCAATAAAAGTAGCTAATTCTCGCAACACTATGAATCTTATTCACATTGAATGTTGGTCATTTAATTATATATCTCATTGTTACGAATTTTTTTTTCAAAAAACTTGAATATCATCGTTATTTTTTTAATACTTTATACTATTTGAATATTAAATAGTATATTTTTAACAGAAAGAATCTCCTGTGTGCAACAAAAGAACGTCACTTTGAACTGAAGTCGTTGCTAAGGCTTGTTGATTCCAAGCATGACGTTTTTCCGAATGCCAAATCGATTGGTATTTAAATACACTCTCTGAGATAGCAAAGTTAATAAAGTTTTGATAAGGTTATATTTAAAAATAAGACAAACACTGTTCGGAGACTTTCTTTAATATACAATTTTCATTTAAAATAATACAACGCGAGTCTACTTAACTTAATTACGTAAATACAAATTAATTAAAATTTCAGTACGATGAAAAAGTTCGTTCACACAAAACGTTTACGGAAAAGCTAAACAACCTATTCTTCCGTTACTTCGCTTTTTTCAGTCATCAAACTTTCCGTGCTAGATGGAAGTTCATCGGATTTTTCTGAAATCAATCCTCGCCGAACAGCGTCGATGAACTCATGCCGGCCTTCTTCCGTACTTAAGGTGAATCCAAGAGAAGATACCATTTCTGTTTCAACGGCTCCTTCTTCGACTGATGTGTCACTCGATAATGTAGTAACTTCGAACCCTTGTTTGCTGTCTGCATCTTCTGTAGTCTCCAAAGTTGGACTGATAGTTGTTTTCTGGGACTCATCTGAGTGTTCCTCTCCACGGTACACTGGATAATCAAAGTCCTCGTCTTGTCGTTTGTTGTACTGACTTTTCTCCGAACTAAAATTGGAATTGATTTGAGCGAAATGGGCGATATGAGAATTGTCATCTGATGGAGAAGGAGTTGTGCTCATAACATTAATAGTCAAAGGTTCATTGTGAGTAAAGGGTCTGGGAAATCTATTAGTTTTTGCCAGTTCTACCATGATTTGTAAAAGACTTAAAATTCTATGTGTCCCATCGTATTCTGTTGTCGTTTCTTGCTCGTCTGATGTTGAGTAAGTGTAGTCCTCCTCTTGAGCATAATCAGGAGATTTAAAAGATTCAACATAATCAAGTGTTTCATGACCGGAATAATTACCTTCGGGTTTCACAACATCTACCTCTGTATATTCTTGAATATTATCTAACTTTGTTTCCTCGCTGGTGAGACTGTAACTGAAAGGTTTGATGGTACTGGTGTCAACATCGCTCGATGATTTGTTCATATCACTGATATCATCACAACAGATAACGTATTCGTCCTTGTGGTTGTAGACCGGTGGTTCCAGTTCGGTCAATGGCACCTGTGGTGAAGCGACTTCGTCTTTTGGAGAATCATGTGTTGTATCGTTTGTAGTGTTAGATGGGCTTGTTGTAGTTTCATAATAAAAAGGATTAATTTCAGTTACTTCGTCGTACTCTGCATCAGTAGTTGGATAAGTGCCAATGTATCCACCTGCAAATAAGTGATCAAATGGAGGAACAATTTCAGTTGCAGGTATTTTAATGTCCGGCAGGTGAGAAACTGGCAAAGGAGATGGGGTGGTGAATCCATCAAAGTAAGTTGTTTCAGCGTCAGATGTATTTTGAACTTGGTCAAAAGATCCAATTGCTGTTCTGCTTGGCGAAGTCTGAGGATTATACTCGATTGTAGATTTACTGGACTCTGACTGACTTGGGATGTGTGGCAAATGTTCTTCATCAAAAAAGGTTACAGGGACCCTAACATTGAATCCTAGATCTACTTCAGGAGGAACTAAAATTTCTGAAGGTTTTGAAATGTTTTCCACGTACGGTTGGTGGGTACTGGACTGCAAATTTTCCTGGTTTGAAGCACTTGTTGTAGATCTAGGTTTAACAGTCGACGTGAGTGAATTCCAACCTTTAGTACTGTGATGCTGCACCACAATATCAGTATGCTCAGAAGTCGTTGGAGACTCTGTAGATGTTCTTTCATATCTACTCAATAAATCATCAATTTGTTTTACAAAATATGATGAATTTCTAATTTCGGAATGATTTTCTTCTACAATTTTACTAACATTTTCTACTTTATTATTCGAAACTACTTTCGTCACGTTAGCATTTTTATCACCTCCCTCGACACTCTGCACCTTCTCTGCAGTTCCCTTTACACGTTCATCTTTTGATCGCGCCAGTCCAATACTTTCCCGAACCTCCATGTCCTCTCCAAACTCCTGCCCATAATCTTCATTCTTGTCTTCACGTTTCTTTTCACTGTAATTAGTCACATCGACGTTTCGCACTTGACCTATGGGATTAGGTGGTTTCGAAAGGAAGCTATTTTGTCCGAAGAAAACTGTAGGTACGGTCGGTGTGATTTGTGACTCGATACGATGGGTGTAATGGTCACGTTTACTGTATGATGGAGTCGTGGTCCTGAACATCATTGGTACGGTTGGAGAATAATATTTCCTTGTTGTTGTTGTTACTGTTGGTACCGTGGGTGCGTACGATGGTTGGAATTCATTTTCAAAAGAGTTTACTGGTTGATTCTGAGTGTCAATTTTTCCGTGCATCTATAATAAAAAGACATCGTCTCGAATAAATTTCTAAAATTTAATTCAAAATTAAACAAATAACAAAATGAATAAAATGATTTTTTTTTCGTCGATAGTAAAAAAACATCGAAGTTAATTTTAATGGTATTATAGATAAAAAATCAAATTTGAAAATTTTGAGAAAAAGTGACGCAAGGTATGATAGGTACTAATATAAATTATTGGAGTAAAATTTGTGAATCCCCTTCTGTTAACACATTTTCTTTGAAACAGTTCAATATAACCAAGAAAGCACTTTTACCTCAGACTGATGTTTGTAAATTGTGTGATGATTGTCCGTAATCTTTTGGATCCTAACAATAGGTGAATCTTGATGAATCTTTGGCGCTTTGGTGCGGTAATCTTGCGAATAAAGATTGTGTTCGTGGTAACGTTTATCAGCTTCGTTTCGGTAATCGGCTGCATAAGTATTATAATCCGGGTCCACGAGAATGTCATCATAGTTGTTCGGCAAGTCATTTCCGTTACGATCAAAGGTCACGTAGGTTACCAGGTTTCCGTCTTTAGCTTGGTCCTTTCGATTGTAACTGACCCGCAGACCCGTCATAGCGTAGGCTTTGCGCAACATCTCATCGTCATCCTGGTCGTAAATATCGCGGTTTGCTTCGTAAAACTTGCGCGTCAGCGAGCAGTCAACTTTATTCCACCAGTCACACGTGAGCAATTTTTGACTGAAAATTGACCCCACTGGGCACAGGAACGATGACACCAAGATGTCGTCGCAGACATGGAACAATTGGCATCCTGCTTCCTCATCCGCATAATAACCTAGATTATAAAAAAAGACAGAGAAACTCGCTTTATTAATTCGACAATGATTAGAAATGATGTTATAAAAATTGAAACGAAAATAAAGTTTATTTTATAAACAAAAATTTTTTGACATCACCCGTAAACTTCTAAAGTTCTAAAAATTGCAAGAAAATTTATGATGAGTGAATACAAAACATTTTTTATATTTGCGTAACTTTCCATATTAAATTTGATCTGGTGATGATACGTAATGATTGACGTAATCAACCAAAATTTCCTTGCCAATATTTGCGAATTTGTAAATTGCAACCTAGCCGAGCCAGTCCGACGATTCATAGGTCGGAATCGTGACTCGATACTCCACACTCCATGATCCTATTGTGGTCTTCGCAGCTGAATGCCACTTGCATTACAAATAACAGGGAAGGATTGATCGGGCGTTATTACTCGTTTACTCGTAAGACCGTTGATACGATTAATAAACGCGTTCTAAAATTAAGAAACACTATACGTGAATTAGTCGAGATACACATTATACAACTCTCCTGACGTCCTGGCACGTCCTCGGATGATACTGTTTCCGACTTTCCCGCTCGTCTAATAATAATACATCTCATGCGACTATTACTTTGGTGCTTATGAAATAGTTCGAGTTCGCTTTGTCGCTCAGGAATTTCATTGTTCGAAGCTTGCCAAAGACTATATTAAAAAAATAATTGGAAAACCAGATACAAAATTATTTCGTGAAATTGCTACTTTTTGTTTCGTTTTCTGCTTTCCTGGAAAATTGTCTTTTTTTCATTTGCAATCACCAATTGAAATTGTAATGAGGATGATGCCTACTTTGTATTCACCGAATCGAAGAAAAGAAGATTCTGAAAGAGCAATCTGAAATAATTATTATTTTGAATGAGCCTTTTTTCGTAAGTCTTTGGGAGATAACCATTACCAATAGATTTGTTTGAGATGCAGATGTAGTAGATTAAAGTCAACAGAATGCCAATTCAATAAGTTTAATATTAAATGAAGTACAACAACTCAGTTATTGCATAAACGTTGTTAGGGAAAGACTTTACATTTGCAAATTATTATAATTGACGTGGTTGGTATATTCGTTCAACTAATTAATTATTGAGCAAGTTTTTTTTCTCCAGTCAAACCATACACGATGGAAATTAAAAAAAATCGTAAGTCAGCTATAATGTCCAATTTCGCAAATTTTCCTATAAAAAGTTAATTCATCCTCTTTCTATAAAACGTATTACAGTTGATAATTCGTTTTATTTTCTCATTAAATAAACAAATACGAAATCACAAAAATATGAACATTGTCTTGACTTTCAAAGATTGGAGTTCAATTAGAATCCTTCGATAATTATAAACAATCTTCACAAATGTCAACAAAACAGGATCTGCCGTTTAACCTATTTGCATGCAAAATCGACAATTTCGATCTCGCGTCCTTTGCAACCCCCTGAACTGTTATTGAAGGATTTAGAAAAAAATTCGACCTTCGCTGGCAAAAATAAAACATGGGAAATAATTGCAGACTCATGTATATGATTAGGCCGTAGCACAACCTCGCGCTAAGGGCAACGCGCTTTCATTGTGGGTGTAAAGTATGATCGAAGATGAATTGCAGTGCTCGCAGAAGAAGAGCGCTGACCTATTGCAAAAGCAGAGAAAATGCAGTCGACTGATTCCGCACACAGACACACGCCTCGAGAGCTGTTAGCGTCATCCTTGACCTCGATGCTAAAGGTGACTAAAATCATGCGCCAAACAACATTAATTCTCAGCCAATTCCTCTTTGTCCGAATTCACAATGGTCACGTGACCGTCGGAATTCCAATCACTTTCATCTTTTGGGATCGAGTTCGCAGACGTGTACGCCACTTGTCATAACAATTTTTTACTCGTTGGAATTTTTTCGACGAACCGTAAATGAAGCTTCGTTTTCATAAATCAAATTAAATTTTGTAATCCTTTTTTTTCTCTCTCCTCGTTTTTATTTCACTTTTGGCGTGCCATAATTTGTGCACGATTGATTTAAATAAATGTTATAACGTGAGGTGCTTACCACGAGGACGTCCTTCACACGAGAACGAGGTCTGCGGTAGCCTCTGGTATGCAGGATAGTCTACCCCTGGCTCGCCTGGAACATTTCTTCTAATGTCCTCTAAATCTGCAAATTTTTACGCGCACGAATAGGAACCAGCCTCGCGTCTCTTTATTTGTCCAATTAGTAAAACTTTATTAGTCACAAAATGAACGCGAACATTTTTCCGAGTAACATTGTTATTTATTTTATTGTACACATAACACAAACATTTAAAATTTCTCAACGTACGAATTTTCCGAAAAAATTGTTTCACGATTTTACTTGCTGATTCTGATTTTCCATCGATTGAAAATTTTTCATTCGATTTTGAAATGCAAATTTTGGAATCAAGATTAGAGAAAGTATTGAATTATGCGACGTGTAATTGGCCATTTGAAGTTTATCGTTTGGTTTTCTAAGTAGCGTTTTTGAACACACACAGAGGAAGCGACTTTCATTGTCACTGACTCACCTATCGTGTCTTGATTCGCATCGTACTGACCTCCCTCGTAACTATAGTCATCGAACAACCCATCCTCCACTGGATCGTAATATTTTCTGCAATCATGAATCGGTTCATAACTGTCCAAGCGACAACAATTATGGCTCGAAAGTTTTGTTAAACGTACTAACTCACCTTCCCCTTGTTCCATCGATTGCCCTTCGTGATATCACGCTTTTTTTCGGACGATACGAACTTTCCGTTTCGAAGCTGAATTTTACATGATATAAAACCACTGCTAGGAAACCTGCAATAATTCATGAAAAAAAAAAAAACCATGTGAAACAAGTATATATATGAAATGTGATTCGTTAATTTCAGAAAGATCTTATCTGTCAGTGAAAATTATTTAAATCGGAATAATCGTGCTTACTTTTCAGTTCCATTCAAAAAAAGCAATAAACATAATTATTAATTCCCTACGATTATTTTTGGCTTCTTGTGACTTTCGTGAGTACTCATTAATGCACTTTGGATTGCGGTAACAAGACACGTCATTGCAATAAGGTCACGATGTTTCCATGATCTCGTAAATCATGGGTCCATAAATAATCAAGTCTGTTAAATAAACTTTTAGTTGAAATCAAGTGAGTTTAGCTGAGATTTTTCTACAAAGCTTTGGAAGGGAGAAAAAAAAGTCAGAACTAACGATCAAACGGAATCCTTTCTCAAGATCGTAACATTTGTGTTGGAAAAATCGTAACACCGATTCTTATGGGGGGTTACGTAAAGTTTCATCATTGCAAGTTTTGTTGTTTTACGATAAAACCCGTGTTATTTCACTAAATCACATTTTATGCATCATTAAAAACGTATATTGTCTTTCGTTCAATTTATCGCTGAATAATTGCACAAATTACTTTGCATCGCTACTTTTTCCAAATAAATTTCCTTCACGTTTTCTTTTTAATCGTTTAATCATAAATTCGGCTAATTATTTCCACGTCAAGGAAACTTCAATGTGATAACAAATTTATGTTGATTTTGAAAAGTTTTTTTTTATGAAACTGAAAACGTCGAACATTAGATGCAAACATCTTGACTTTTAACTCAACATAATAATTACTTGAAAAGATTAATCTGACCAATTGCCGAGAGCAGTAAGAATTATAGCTAATCCTTTTTAAGGATACCGCGGTACGGTGTATCCTTACAGGCATCCACTTGGCCATAATACACTTAATCACACTTAATGACTTGAATCAAAATGGTATAACATTTATCCCTCGTTTTAATATTTATCAGATAAGATGAAACGATATTTCCCAATCAATTTTTCTGATGATGACAAAACTCTTACTTTCATCTCTGCATTAATTTTCCTCGAAATAATCCTTTCCCATATTTTGCCTGTTGTTTTTCGCGGTTATATTTCATTCCATTGTGATTTTCAATTCGAAACAAATCTGCGATGCTGTTCCGCCACGTTTTATACCTCAAGCCGTATCTTGCACCCATTAAAATAAATATAACCGGCACGAACAGATGTATAATCGTGTGCAATTGAAATCAAAGAAAATCTCTCTCGACGGTAGGAAAAAACTGACACTAAATATCAAACTTATCATACAATACCGTTTTTCGCCACTAGCTAAGCGAGAAAAAGTTTATCGCCAATAAATTACCACGATAAAAGGCTCGCGAACAATTTATTCTAAATATCACGCATGTGCGACGTAGATTCTTCACGGTCGAGTTGCAGTTACGTTCAATCAAACATCGCGGAGCTTATAAATCATCCGTTGTAAATTAATAGTAGAACAATACAATTAACTCTGGACGCGAGACAAGTATCTCGGCTGGCGATCTGCGATATCGTTGTCGCCCAGTGAATGACACCTGGGACGCATTCACGTGCCGGCGTTTTTCGCAGCACGAGGTAGCCAGCTCGCGTGGCTGCGTAAGAATAATGTGCGTACCGTTGTTTCACGCTAATCAAATTTATATGCAAATGCGTGCAATGTAAAGTGGTTTACGGCTCTCGCAACTGTCATGCCGAAGCATTTTTAAATGTCAGATCGTACTGTTGAGGCCGTTGGCGCCGCCGCCTTTTCACACCTTCCCCGATCGTTCAAAGGTTAATCTCGCCTATAAGCTGGTTTCAGTTCGGTTTTCAGTTTACGCTTGCAGGCCTCGGTAATAATCATGTTGCATTTCATTTACACGTGTACAATTTATTGTTGTATGTATATCCTTTCGGTGGATTTGTTTTGTTTTGTTTTCTTTTTGTTTCAACTGGATAATAATAATTATAGCAGAGGAATGTCACTTAGCTGCAGATATTAGACGCTGATTCATACCGATATAACTTGAATCTTGAATCTTAATTAAGGTATCGTGAGTGCTGCAAGCGGGATGCAAGTTAATATAATGGCACTGATAAAACGGAAGGCCGAAAATGTTAAGGTGGTTGGTCGAAAGTAAAATGTTACTTTCATGACGACGGTTTTATATTTTGTTTTCTTTCCAACGAAGATTCTTGTTTGAAATGTTAAATGAATACATTAAACTTGATATTATTGAAACATTTTGGTTTTTTGTTTTGGATAGTCGATAATTTATGTCATTAAGTTTGTAAAATCAATTTATGTTTTTACCAACACGTTTTCCTTTTTTTTTGTGTAAAATTGTAGTTTTCAATTTATTAATTATCGAGTTAATAACTAACATTGCAATATTTGTTTAAGTTCGTGCCGAACACGAGTCGGCAAAATGTTAGCGGAAAGTTGACTTGGTTAATAAATAATAATTAAATGTTTGCCTACTGTTAAAAATGGGATAATTTAGAGAAAATTGAAATCATGCAGTCAATACATACATTATAATAATATTTACTTGTGGGGTATGTTAATTTATAAAGGTTGAGATGGTAAAATACTTCAAATTGATTGCCAAGTGAAATATGTCTGGTGGATTTTCAATATTATATAATTCGTCCCATAAATTAATCACTTATTATCTTGCTGATTTAAGGTCAACAAAAAAGACAAACTACTAACTGCCGCACTAAATGCTCAAACCCATACTTAATAACCGCAACTGGTAATGCAGCAATAAATACTCTTATTAGAACCTCAAATGTCAATTGCAACAATGTTCCAGCTACGTTACTCCGTGCGTCAAAATAATAACACATTACAAAATTCAAATCCAACACCTGTAATTTATCGCAAACAAATTTCAAAACAGCACAAATGTTACCGCTCGGCTACTACATGTGACATCAAATTTACACAATTCGTTCGATCGGGACCAGGCTTTTTTCGTTTCAGTAATTTTTTATTTCTTTCGAAAAACGAACATGTGATGAAAATGCACAGTGGTTGCTTTGAAAGACTTTCTGTTCTGCATAACTAAGCAAGTTTTTTCATTCAAACTCTTTCTTCTCGATCGGCTCATTTTTTGAATCTTCAAACAAATCATGATCTGGTTTCGAAAGATGTTTGTGTAAACAGAAGCTACATTTCAAAATAAATGAAAAAAAAACATCCGAAGTTGAAGAACCTTCTGTTTTCATAGTGAAATCAATTTTGAAACGTATTTTATGTTTACAAATTGGAGTTTACGAATTATAACCGTGTAAGCATGAAGGTTCTTTTTTTTCCTCAGTCTACCGATCACTTTCACCCACACTTATTATCGTTAATCTGCGGGAATCCCGCGCCCAGCAGCTATACACTCGGCGAACAATTTAATACGCTGATTTTTTTTTCTTGTTTCGTTCTTTACGCACTGCCACCAGTCCCGAACAAAAAGAGATACTTAAAAACACATGTAGCGACCCCGCGATAATTGATAATCGAGATTGAACTTTCGGATGCAACTTGGACTGCGAGACGATTAAAATGCAGGCTAAATTTTTGCGAGCCATTGACATTTAATGTCGCGCGTAGACGGCTGATATTTTGCCGACGAAATTTACAACGACCGGGTCGTTTATCCATGCCGGTGCAGTTCTTTTCGGCTTGATTTATAGCAATCGTTCATATAAATACAAGTACTTTATTTTGTTTTCGCTTTTTTCGGAATACCAATTCAAACGGATTTAATTTCAATTCAAAAACTATCAACTACCAAATTTTGTTTTCCTTTATTTTGACTGCACATTCCAAAATGCTTTATTCTTTTCTAAAAAGTGTTTTAATGTTTTGTTTTCCCTCTCTTTTTCTTATAAAAAATTTTTCCGTTTCGTTGGTTTTTGTCAACAAACAATTTTTTTTTTTGAACTTCATTCTTAAATGTTAATTATTACATTTTTATTATTAATAATATTTTGTTTTGAAAAGTTCTATCCTCTTGTCAAACATTTGTTGATGTTTTATTTTTCGTCTCTCTCTTTTACAAAACACTTACGTGTTTTGGAATGTTTCTTTGTCGAGAAAGAAAAATCGTCCCGTTGGAGTTTATTATTAAACGTATTACGATAACATTTCTTTTTGTACTCCTGCGCAATGTAATCTAATTAAAGATTTTTCTGCGAAGGACATCACTTACGGAACGGGATAAACTTTCACGTGGCTCGAGTGGGATCCAATTAATTACGCATTCAAAACAATCAGATACAGCGCAATCAATTTATCACGATTGTTATTATGCTAATAAAGCGGCTTGACAAAAATCGCATGCATGAAACCCAAAGCTTCGAGAGAACCCCGTAATGTTTACTTGCGATGGATTACTTATGAGTGGCAGAACGTGTGAAAGTCTCATAACTCAGCGGCGGAAACGATCAGTTGCTATTTACCGGCAGACTTTACGGAAGTACTTTTCACACGATCGGTCGGAACATCAATTCCGATCTAATCAGTCGATCATCTTTTATCGGAATGAAACCTGTGCGGATGTATCATTTAACTTTTTACCCTGACTTTCGTTTTGGAATGAGACGTGAAACGCCATTGTCACGCTGCGGCATGATTTTATCGCGATAAGCCTCCACTGCGTTTAATGCACAATTTTTTTTCCAACCTGTGATGAGCGAACGATTGAAATTATGAAACATTTTGTGTTACTTGAATTTGATTTCGAATTTCCTAGGCTCTTTGGAATCGCGGTTTAATTTGACTTTGAATTAAAATGACGCGAAAAATATATATCCGTCTCATCTCTAATAGGACAAAAATATTGTCGAACGACTTTTTTGATTAAATTGTTAAATTGAATTGAGATGAATTCTAATTATGCAACGAAAATGAAAGTCGATTGAGAACATAAAATGTGTTTTTGTACGATTTGACATTAAAGACGAATCGTTTTCAAAGAATTTCAATTACATTTAACGAACAAAGAGATCCGAGTGATATTCAGTTGAAAAGAAAAGAAAACCGAGAAGAGAGTTTTCAGTTGGAGGTGTATATAAAAGGGTTAATGTTTTGCGATGACGTTTTGACTCGAAAGAATCGTGAATAAAATACAATGGGACCTGACTGTTACACACGAACAATCAAAACTGAGCAAATAACCCGGCAATTTCAGGAACATCGAATTTTATATAACCCGCTAAATTAAAGAATTAGAAAGTCAAGAAGATCCAGTTAGTAAAATACACCGACGTATTATCCAGATCGTTCGCGTAACATCTGATCATTCTCAGGGTACCAGTCATTGCAATGCGTTTCACACAGTATCAAAAAATTGCTTGCGAAGTTTAACGTAATAATAATTAGAACATACGGTGAACGAATCTAGAAAAAAACCAAATTCTTCAAACTGCTATGAATTTTTACCAAGTTTATATCCACGTTTATTTGCATCAATCAATTTAATAAAAATTAATTAATTAACCTTTTACTCATCAACGTTATATTAATATAATAAATAATTAATAAATAAATTTTTTGTCTGTTCCAGGTATGTTACATCTTCAAACATTTTATATCTGTTCTTCTACCCGAGAAATTGTTTCTGATATAAGGTAAAATAACAAATTTAATTAAGTTTGTCTATCAATCAAGAATTGCATTTGGTGCTATTCTTTATCGTTGAAAATTTTGATCCGCCGTCAAAAAACGTTCTTTTTCAATTACTTTGAAATTTGTGTATTCGGAAAAGACACATTGTTCACTTGTTACCGGAATACCTTACCTGGTATATGTCAACTGATAAGTTATCGTTAAAAAAAGCCACTTTCGTTTACAAACCTGTAGGCACGTGTCACTTGATAGGTGCACAAAAATAACTAAACAAACTTTAATATGTAATGCCACTTACACGTGGAACGCAGGGTAAACCGCATGTTGTGCCGTTACATGAGGCTTTGCGAGACGTCTATCCGCCAACAACGGAGTAGTCTATACTGCAAGAAGCAAGATCTTCGCGTGTCTTCTTCGAGCTGTTCGCAAACACCTTCGCACTTATAGGAGGGATGGTTCCCTCTTACCTTTCTTTCGCTGATTTGCGTCTCCGGCGGATCTCTCTCACAATAGCACGTGGTCGGCAACGTATCGCATGTTTCCAAACGTGATACATTCCTCGATTCATTCATTCCCATTCGAACAAAAAAACCTACAATTAATTCGCGTTTCACAGTTTCTCAAAATACTCTCTATTTTTACTCTTGTTCTTATTCAACGTTTTTTTTTTTCAATCAGCTACTGGAACTGTAAATGGAATAGTTTGAAAAAAATATTCCATTTACAATTAAATACTAAAATCAATCAGAAGTTTTCAATCTTGATGAAAAATGTAAAGAAATCTGAACTGAATCGGAGAGGCATTGGAAAAAACTTTTATAATGTAAAATCACTGTTCAGTTGCAGTGATTAATGATTGTTGTAATTGAAGTTGGATTATTCAATTGTCTTAGTTGGCGATTTCCCTTCATTAGTGGAAATTTTAAGGAATGGCTAGGGTTACAATTAAACAGTGTCTGTAACCGTTCGGTAATCGTTGCAAAACAAGCTATAGAGATAAGTGATTTTTCTCGGATTAATTGATTCGTTTTAATTATGCAGGAAAAGATGCTACACCGAGGCTTCAAATCCCTTCGGTGTTATCATTGCCCCGAGACTTCTGAAAGTTACATAAATCGTCTTTAAGATGCTTTCCTATCATTTAGTGTTGTACTTTATTTTTACTATACTAATTTACGATCAAAAAATTGCTATTATGTTTGTTCTTATATAATCCCTAATAGTGATCTATATTATTGTTTCGGTCTGAAACTTTAAACTTTTATTTTTCAAAACATGATCCTACTCGAACATTCTTCACTGTTATTTACCAAAATAACAAAACAATATTTTTTGTAATTACATTGAATACAATTCTGATATTTCACATATGAAACTACTTTTGTCTTTGAATCCGAAAAATAAAAGCCTTTTAAAGTGTTCTGCCGAACCAAAATCGAATTTTTAAGAACATTTTGGAGTCGAATGAAATGTATCCTTATTCGGTAGGCAACGGATATTGTCACTGATAAATTTAAAAGTTTAAAGTTTAAATTTCAGAGTGATTGAAACGAATAAAGAATTCGGAACGAAAATTCGATTAGCAGGGCGCCATAATTTCAGTGCAACAAATTTATTTGACACGAAATGATTGCGCTGAAAATGAGTAACGCGTTACAAAACTCGATACGAAGTTTACCGACCTGTCATAACTTCATTACACCAGAGGCATTGCCCCTTCTATGCATACACGCTCAGACAATCGACAAACTTTTTCCTCCGCATTTTTACAAACCAGTTTTTGCGCGTGTAAACATTTTTCATTGTTTTTTATTTCTTCATCGAAATAATGATTTTTTTCNGTTTATACCTTCAATGAAAAAAAAAAAAAAAAAAAGAAAAAACAATGTTGGATTGCTACCTTTCGTCGAACGAAACCGAGTGATTTATTTTGTATCTTATTTTCGCTGCAGCAACATGTAAAAATTTCGAGTTGAATTCCAACAGGACGATCCATAATCGTGCGCGAGAAAGACAATAAAACACGCAAAGCACATTAACTCGAGGAGTGTTGGGCGGTTCGCTCTCCGTGTGATTGAAGATGACTTATTTGACCTGCGAAGGCAAAATCGACCCACAGTCCTTGCCTAGATTGAGGTTTGTGTTGCGGGATGCAAACACCAAGTCGCATTATGTAAGTTCGATGACATTGCCTCAGTTTTGTAAGAGTACCGATTGTACCTTTTCAAGAGCCACTTTCGGATTGCGTCATCGATCGGCCGAGGCGGGCCTCTGTATCCCGACGTTCCATTTGCCATCGACCTCATCCGCGAGCCGATCCCACCGTTACATATACGCTACATACGTTACACGTCTAATGAGAATTTCGTTCCCCCGATTCAGTCAATTACACGATCAACACCGGCACATCTACAAGCATTTTATTCAACCAAACGGATTTGTACGTTTTATTTCTAATCCAATGACTCACGGGAATTTTTCAGTTGCAAAATCACGCCGGGCTCTCTCATCTCGCATGCGAATTATCTATACTTTTATATTCTGCCCATTTTCGCGCGTTACGTCACTTCCATTCTTGCCGCCGTTCGGCTAATTAGAATTCATCTTTTTTTTAACACCCATCGTTACATTTCTAATTAAATAAAAAGTAATCATAAAAAGAAGAATGTGCACCTTCGACCGCGCGAGTTGCTCAGTCGAAAAATTTCAAGCTGAAAATATTGGCCGGTAAATTTTTATGATTTTAGAAACATTCTGAAATTGACGGTATGGTTCTAAGAAGTGCATTCTTTCGAGGCATTTTCACCTAATTGAACGGTCGCTTAAAGTGAAAATTAAAGGGTCGTTTGTTTACATGAGAGAATCCGCTGAGAGTTTTGTGGAAAAGCCACTCGTCAAAACAATTATGACAAAATTGGAGAGTAGTGACAGGGGTCGTCACGGTAATAATAAATAATCTGTCGAATCTTGCCAAATCATTCTAATTGCTTTTTGTGTAACGCCATGTCGCGATGACTCGCATTGTAAAGTTCATGCATAGACGAACTTTCGTCATTACTCCTAATATAGTATTGGCGTTTAGGAGGTCTTCGAATGTTGCGCCGAATTCGAACGTAGTTTTCCAGGCCGTTTTTCGTCATGATGTTTGTTATAACACAGACGGAATTGCAAATTAAAATTGTCCCTTTCGTTTGAACATGCGTTAATAAACTTTGGGTTACTTAACCGTTCAATGTTTATTTGATAATATATTAATTTGAATGAAATGCGCAGAAGCGAACAATAGATTGGAAATAAATTGTTGCATAAATTATAAAATAGGAAAGGTCTATATAAGGAGATCTCGCTGGTGTCTCTTTGGATGCATTTTCGATTGGAGAAAAAAATTGGAGATGTAATAAAGAAATAAAGGGCGCAAGAAACACCAGCTCTTCGTGTTTCTCCACTCTGATCGGATCGTTCACAATTATGACGGGATAAATGTCATTCTATTTATCGCTTGAAGTAGGCCGTTTGTCGCGCAGATCACGATTTGTTTGAACAGACGATAGAACCACAATGAGAAAATCACGAGCGGTTTAAGATAATGCTAGTTCATTTAAAAAATGTCAAATTTTTAACGATGCTGAAATTGTTTGTTATTAAATTAAAAAAGTTCTGCTAAAATGTGATTATGTAATGTAGATTAGACAACGGGGCCATTAAAAGTAATTTTTTTTTTTTTTTTTTGAAGTAAAACAACGTAATTATTTCCACGAATTGAAATGAAATTTCTTAACACTATTGATCAAATTTTTTCCATAAATAATTTGAGTTCTCATTGAACAATCTGATCCAACCTTCAGAGATGTAACTTTATATTGTTTTTACTAATTCTATGATTTTATAATTATATTTATTTATTATTTTAAGAAATATTTTATTTTGTCATCTTTTTTTCATTTTAATCAATTTTTTGAATTTATTTTTGTTTTCGATCAATTAAATAATTGACATTTCTAAATGATTTATAGAATGATTTAATATATAATTTTAAAAGCGAAGAGTTGATGTTTGAAAATGATATATTATTTTTATAGTGTATGTAAAAAGTACAACAAACGAAAATCGATGCGAGGGGAATGGCGAGGTGTATTTGTTTTGCGTGCTACACCGCGACCACCTTCACCTTCTGCGCGCCCGATCTTCCTTTCTCTCTCATTACAATGACGTTACACGAATACGG
This sequence comes from Trissolcus basalis, assembly GCA_025266255.1. NCBI lineage: Eukaryota > Metazoa > Arthropoda > Insecta > Hymenoptera > Scelionidae > Trissolcus > Trissolcus basalis. The sequence continues at coordinate 95,983 of JAAMPD010000017.1, forward strand.
TCAGTGGGTACACGAGTACATTCTCTTATAATAATAATCAACGTATAATCCGCGGTGCAGCCGAGTGCCTAGACGTTGCCTCTCGTTGAAAACACCGACTCTCCTGATCGCGTGACCACAAACCAAACAATCAATTTAAGACATGCATGAAACCGCGGCGGTGTTATTGTTCGTTGCATTTCTGGTAGTTGGAACTGACAAAATTAACGCAATTAATAAGCCATTTTCGCCGCACGAATGGCCGCCGTTTCATTGAGAAAACTGCGTTTATTTGCGCCGGACAAAATGCGCAACTCCAATGAAACTCCAATTTAGCGTTTTCGTAATGCAATTCTCCACTAATTTGTGACTCGTCACCAGAACGATTAGGGAAATCAATTTTTCCTTCTTTTGAGCTTGACATAACCGCGGCTCTTGATTGAGTGAAATTTGCAAGATCAAAAATTTTGCCTCGCCTTCCGTTTGGGAATTAAATCAAAAGTTGGTATAAATCGGTTGTCATTTTTATGATCATGAGAAATGACGAGAATGATCATAAATGGATAATGAGCAGCGTTTGGCCTGCGATGATTCTTATTCGGAATATATTTTACTTAATGTAATCATAAAATTTAAGCAATTACTTCAGATTTACTTTTGTGTATAGAAATTTCCATTCGATTGTATAACAGGACATAAACGAGACAGAGATTGTTGAATTTGTATATTGCACATCAAAATAACGCTAATCTGCGAGGGCTTCTGCAATGTCCAACATGAAAAAAATAGATAAGAATCCTGCTTTTAATAACAAGTTGCTGAATCAAAATATATATGAGTTGCATGAATTGAAATATATAATATCAGTTATATATTAATAATCATATATAATCAGATCTGCTATGNGAAAATTGGCAAGTCTGCGAAATCGACTCAATCGTGTGTACGAATTTTCAATGTGCACCAGGCGAACTGCGTCTGAGATCTTGATTTTGAATACAAAAATTGATTGATATTTGTTATGAATTCATCTTCGGCGCAATGACATATATTTTTTATTCCGGGGCAATTGCATGGACGCAGAATTAGGCGGAACTGCACATGGATTTAGGCGCAACTACATATGAAATTATCTTATCCGGCGCAATTGAGTATCACCCATCTGCGACATCAAGGAAGTTTAAACCAATTTTGTAATTTTTTTCTCCGTATTTATAAACATGAACTTTTTTTCATTTATCTGCAATTTGATAAAAATTACTAATTAAAAGTTGTTAATAGTATTATTCGTCAACTGTGTATTAAAAGATATATTTTTAAATTTACGTTTGAATGACAAAAATGTTGTTCTTTCACTGCAACACTTTATTTCATATATGTCAACTTATTAATCAGTTTTGTAATTTTTTTTTTCATCAGTAATTAATACAAATCTAAAAAAAATGTTTGGATTAATGAATGTTGTGGGTTAGAAAAGACAAATGAACAAATGACAATGACAAGCAAAATTTGATAAACGCGAAAAGTTGGAATGTTTTTTCGGACGGGCTTTTCAATGACAATTTTTTAACAACGAAATAATGGTGGTTTATGTGCGCTATTCGATGTCAATTTTTTCGAATGCCGTGGGAAAATGTGACGTTAATGGTCATCGATAAACGATCGGATGAAATGCTTGTTGGGTTGTATAATATAAGTCGTAATGACGGTCTAACAATCGATGGTAATTATGTCTTCAAGTTAAAGTCAGAAATGGTGGACCGCAAGTGGGATGAATTGTAAATCACGCTGATTCGCAGATGCCGAGTGTAAATCACGCGCTGTTGCATCACCAGAGTATTTGCATAAGGCGACGGCAAATCAAATTCAAATCATTTGTTTATTCAAGATCCCTTTTGAACAAACAAAGTGCAGTCTTCATTTGTTTACTCGTACATGAATTTACAAGGAATTATCCTTTAAATTTTAAATCGAAAAAACATGAAAAGTGAAGAAAAATGGAAATTTAAAATTTCGTATTCAGAATTTGTTGATTAATTTTTGACATTAGAAAGTCAACTTTTGTTCATGCTCAATTTTGACCGAAGTGAATTATAACTCAAGTGATGAAATTCGAACATTTCTACTCGATCTTTTGACCGGGTTGAAATTCAAAAATGAAAAAGAAATTATTGAAAATCTGGAATAGCAGAAACAGGAACCAGAATCCATACCACTTGAAAATTTTTTCTTATTCTTCAGGTGTTATGATTTCAAAGTTTAAAATTGAATACAGACATTTGATACAATTTTTTGAAGTTTTCATTTTGAAATTTTTTATTTTTACAAAATTCAAAGAGGATTTAAAAATATTTTGATTATGAAAAAAAACTATTTTGTTTTGTTGTTTCAAAAATGAATGAAAAATTTTCTTTTTTATCTTTGACAAGTGTCGGACAAATGTCAAGTTCACACTTCGAACCAGACAGTAGCCTTGAAATAGAAGAGCATTTAAAAAACTGGTTTGATTAGGCGCCACTCGTACATAAAAGGAGATATCTCACAAAGTTCCTAAATTGAACAAATTCAATTAGATAAATACAGTCGTAATAGTACTCCAAAAGTAATTATCTAAAAATTTTTAATAGTTTGTTTAGAAAAATAAATATTGTTAAAGCAATGAATAAATTTCGGTGTTTACGAAAAACACGATAAGGTCTTGTGTAAAAAAAAATAACTACACAAAATTATACAAATATATTTGACGATTTTTCGCAACATTTTTACTTCTATTTACTTGCTTTTTATTATAAATATTTTTTTCTAATTCAAAATGAAAAGTGTTAAATCCACTATGATGAAATCAAAAAAAGAATTTTTTTTTATTAAAAATATCAACTCCAGATAGATGCTAGGAAGAAATATAAAAAATCTAAAATCGTAGACAATCTAGTTAAAATTGAATTAGCAGACATTTAAATGTAAATACATTTCTTTACGACTTTCTGCATACATTTTAAATGCTAAATTTAAATGAGCAATCATCTTACAAATTGCGTTGTTTTGCTTCCAATAATAATAATTAACAAAGGTATAAAAATTTTGATAGCCATTAAACATGACAAAATCGTTTTAATCATAATTTCAACATGGAAGTAAACTTAATGAATATCACTTTTTTTATATAAAAAACGTTTAAACAAAAATCATTCAATTTTTTCTATTCGACGAATTCAACAAAGATCTTTTAGAAATGAAAAAAACATGTTTTTATTTTTAATATCAATCCGATGAATAACTTACAAAACTAAAAATGATTTCAGAAATGACAAAAATTGATTTTTGAGGAGAGAAAAATGTACAATTGAGGAAGTGCATTTTCAAAGCATTCATGAAAGTTGAAGATCGAGGACGTTTGACATTTCACCTTAAGATGTAAATTACAAAATATAGTCTTCACATTTGCGGGAAAATGTTCTCTACTTAACGTTTCGGTTAATTACAGGCGAAATCAAAAATATAAGAAGGACGACGCTAAATCATCGCCGTGTCATAGTAAATGCATAATAATTACCCTGATATCATCGACCAACTCTCACAGTCAATTACAATCTTGAAATTTGAACGGACATTATAATTTTTGCAACAAATTTATACTTCCCTACGAAACACAAAAAATCATTTGTTCTCTTTCAAATAATACCTTTTTGGCATTTGAATAAAAAATATTATCGCGCGCTAATCATAAATAATTAATAACAAATTTGAACGTGTAAAAGTCGTGATTTTTCTATGCCAGAAGAAAAGTAAAAGATGATTTATAATCGCTGTTAGGAAGTGGCAATTTTCAATCAGCTTGATAAGTAACGAATGTGGGAATAATAAAATTGTATTATTTCTTCTGCAAGCATCGACGGGAGAATCGAACACAGCCATTGGATTTACGATAAAACGTTTTAGAAAAAATTAATCCTCTCGTGTACTTCTCGCATGTATGAACAGACGTGTAACCTTTTATTCTCATCACAAGAATTATTAACGGAGCGCACAAAGTAAAATTAACTTAACATTTCATTTTTCATTCAAAAATTAAAAAAAAGGAAATACCATTGTGAGCATGCAACTTTATAAATTTATTATAATTATAAATCGTACATCTGATTTCATTTTTTTGTTCGCATCATTCCTTATTTTATGAAATACAAATAATTTATAATCTTTAATTTTAATTGAATTTCTCTTAATTCTTTTATTTTTTTATGGTTTTGAAACATCATAAACATAAGAATTTATTTTGATAGAAATAAAAATTATTTTACGAAATAATCATCTTGCTTCATTTAATTTTTTTTTCAACGTTCGTTTTAATTTCTGTCATTTTTAATTTCAATTTGAATTTGAACGAATTCAAATTTTCGCGCGGGTTTTCGTGGCGGTACCACGTGACAGGCTGTTTACTTTTTGCACAGTTGGTAGGACCGTGGTGTGTGGTAGTGCGGCGTGCGCGTTGGTGTTTGTGTATATCGCAGTGTTGAAAATGGCCGCTGTACTTGACGAGGTCGGCAAATCCGCCGAAAAACTCGTACACGAGGAAAAGGAGGAGATGGATGACGTCGAGAAGGAGGACGTCGGTTCCACAGAGGCTGCGAAAAAGAAGAAGAAAAAGAAAAAGAAGAAGAAGGCCGGTAAGCACTTTGTACGATCGCCGCCATGTGTCCGGTCGTTTGCGATCATTTTTTCATGTTCGACAAACAATCACATTTGAGAACCTTGATGAAACTTCACAAAAAATGCGTGCAAAATTGACAGTTAACAATTTTTGCTGGTTGAAAAAAAGTACTTGGAGGCCCCGCGCGGCTTCGCTGGATTTTGTTTTGGAGCACAGCCAATGCCCATTGCTGCTTGGCTTTAATGACCGTGGCCATCGGCGAGCCTGTCTCGCTACAAAACACAAAATCTCGGGCGCACGTGGTCGCCCTGCTACGAATGTTATGATAAATGTCAACAACAAAGTTGACAAGTTATTTTTCTTATTTCCCATCTTCATAGAGAGCGATTGAAAGTCTGAGCTTTGTTCAACGAGTATTAATGAAGTTGCACTTTCATTTTGAAATGTGATTGTGGCGTCGAGGTTAGGTCATGTTAAGATGAGCAAAAATATCAAATCAAATGCTATTATTCGTTTCTCTTAGCTTATCAAAAAGGAAGAGAAACCTTTTCATACAATTTTATTTGTTTTTAGATTCAGGTGAAGGCAGCGCCGACATCCCTGAGGGAGGAGAAAATGCCGACGCAGAAGTGAACGATGGTCAAGGTATTCCACTCGATCAACGTTTTATTCATTTCATTTCTATTCAGAATCTAATGCATTTCTTACAATATTCATGACAATTGCAATTAGTATTAATGTATTCATCATTTTATTGGGATTAAATTATGACGTGGTAAATCATGTTATTATGCATATAAAAATGTTGTTACTCATCAGATGCAGCGGTTCAAGAGGGAGCTGAAAATGGAACCGAGACCGAAGAAAACAAGAAAAAGAAGAAGAAACGTAAGCCTCGTGGAAAAGGCAATGCTGTGAAAGATCCCTTGGCAGGTCCAGTATCCGAGGATTATCCTGATGGAAATTTCCCAATCGGTGAAATTTTAGATTATCCTCCTGTAAGCGGGATCGACCAGAGAACAGCCAAAGATCGATGCACCAGCGAAGAAGCTCGCGCCTTAGATAGAATGCAGAATGATATTTACAATGAAGCTCGTCAGGCTGCCGAGGCTCACAGACGAACCAGAAAACACATCAAAGAATGGGTAATTGATTGTTTTATATCATTTTAATTTCTACGGTGAAATTTTTCATTGTCAAATTAAAATTGAACATGAATGATGAAGGATTAACTTTCTTTTCTTTTTATGATAAAGGTGCGTTCTGGAATGACAATGATTGAAATTTGCAATGAACTGGAAGATACAGCAAGGAGATTAATCGGAGAAGAGGGGCTGAAAGCCGGATTGGCTTTTCCGACAGGATGCTCTCGAAATAACTGCGCAGCTCATTATACGCCTAATGCAGGTGACCCCACGGTGTTGCAGTACGACGATGTAACCAAAATTGATTTTGGAACCCACATCAACGGTCGCATTATCGACTGTGCGTTTACTCTGTCATTCAACCCCAAGTATGACAAACTGATTGAAGCCGTTCGCGATGCCACAAATACTGGCATTCGGGCTGCAGGTATAGATGTACCTTTGTGCGACGTCGGAGCCGCCATTCAGGAAGTTATGGAGTCCTATGAAGTTGAGCTCAATGGCAAAACTTATCAAGTAAATAGTTTATGAATATGTTTGCGTAGACGTGGACTTCATTTCGTTGTTAAAAAAGAAACATCTTATAACAATGTAAATTTCATGGTTTTAGGTGAAGTCGATAAGAAATTTGAATGGGCATTCGATCGCACCGTACCGAATTCACGCAGGGAAGACGGTACCATTGGTAAAGGGAGGAGAAGCCACTCGAATGGAAGAAAGTGAATTCTATGCTATCGAGACCTTCGGCTCGACTGGAAAGGGCATTGTTCATGACGATATGGATTGTTCTCATTATATGAAGAATTTCGACGCGGGATTCGTCCCTCTGCGTCTGCAAAGCAGCAAGGCTCTCCTCAATGTTATCAACAAGCATTTCAGTACGTATCACTGTCAAACTTCCATCTAATTTTGGAGCCCGAATCAATTCGGACTCTGATGATAGATGAAACTTTATGATATCTCAAACCTTAAAGTTTTTCAATATTTCGAGAAAACTTTTATGGTGTAACAATTGTTTAGATATTGTTAAAATAACGATTTCATAATACTATTTCTTTTCAAACAGGCACTCTGGCTTTCTGCAAACGTTGGTTGGATCGCGTTGGATGCACCAAGTACCAGATGGCTTTGAAGGATCTGTGCGAGAAAAAAGCCGTTGAGGCTTATCCGCCATTGGTGGACATCAAGGGCTGTTACACAGCTCAATTTGAACACACTATAGTTCTACGTCCAACATGCAAGGAAGTGATTTCACGTGGAGATGATTACTAAATCATTGACAAAATAATTGCATTTTTGCAAAGGAAGACGCCTTCCTTTTTTCCATAGCTCCTCGTTTCACGTGTAACAAATTTCGTTCGACGTCACGTTGTACCTTAACGTTGTACAAGGCATGTTTAAATGTTTTCCGTAAACGTGAAAACAAAGACACTTGTAAACAATCAAACAAAATTATTGTTACAATCGGCAATTATTCAGCAAATCCTTTGTATTACATTTATTTTCCTTGTATAGGAAGCGTTGAATAAAGAGATTTAACATTTCATCTAAAAGTGGAGGTTTTATTGCGAACACAAAGAAAAATAACTTTTTCTGGATTGTATGCGTTTTTATTACTTTGACACATTTTTATGTTAAGGCATTTGGACACTTACATACTTTTGAATTGTGGTATATTGAAATTCAAAAATAAAACTGTTAATTGTCTATTATTGTGTAATGACTTGTTAATTGACAGTTTGGTTATAACCGCTGTCATTATTTTAATACTTTCAATTTTACATTTAATTCATATTGTTCTTAATTCAAGCGCTTATTTCTTTTTGACACAAACAACGGTAATGCAATTTTTGTCATATATATTTAAATCTGATCAACACAATCAAATGCACACTCACAACAGCGTTTAGCAACTTTGAACAATCAATAATTTGATCTAATTTTGCATTTGGAATATATTGTATACTGACACAACACAATATAAATTTGAATCTGGTAAATATTTCAGTGAATTTGTGAGGCTAGTCGGCGATTATTTATAAAAAAAATTCAATTTAAACATTTTTTATTGGTAGACATGCTTGGAAACACGTTCTTAAAATATCTTATTCGAGCTTATACGCATATAATTTTACATACAATAATAATTAAACTAGGTATAATCTACGAAAATATAATACACATGATTTTTTCAATGCTTTTGAAGTACATGTTAATGAAAATTACAGAAAAAAAAATATACGAGACTATATAAAATACTACTCTCTAATATAAAATCCGTATGGACAATTGGTAAGATTTTTTGTTTTTCAAAAATTTCTTTAATTTTCATTAACAAGGACTTCTCGTAAAAGTGAATGTAACATTACAGGTGGCTCTTTTTATTGCATGATTGTTTATGGAAAGTACAAAATTGTATACCTTCTTCGACCCTTCGTCGCTTGCAGGAGAATGACATTCACTTTTTGTTGTTCGGCAAAAATAAAAAAAAAGGAGACGCTCGCGACGCAGGCTCAAAGCTGGTCTTTTCACGTTACAGTGAATTGCACTTCAGTGTTGTATTCGCAAACGAATTGCAGTATAAATACTATTACAGGGATCGGTAAGCTTATATTATTATTTTTTTATTGTTCCTGAAAACGCGCGAGCAGTTTCTCTTTCCACTTACGCCGTGTTCGTGACTTTTTCATAAACAGCTTCCTAAAAATATATTTACTGTTCTTTGCTTGTTTATCTTTCTTTCTCACTGGGAATCCCTCCGTGGTCGTAACTTTGCTCTTGCTGTAACCAAAGGGTTTTGTGGCTCAGGCTGAGGTGGCTGTTCCTGCAAGTATGACGTTCGAAATCAGAGACTCTTAAAATTTAATTGAACTTAAGATTAGAATCGAAACTTGTTGAGCAAATAGTAAAGTGACGCAACCAAATCAATATTCGGCAAACAAGAGATATGATCGAACAGATTACAACTTACAACTCTGTCTCGAATGAAACGTACAACTTTTATTTCAGCTTATTCAAAAGGCGAAAAAAAAATCTACTCAAAACGGAAATAATGGAAACAAACCATTAATTTTATATGTTTGGCTCTTTGTTCAATGGCCCTCTGCAAAACCGTCCTTGGATCGTCTTTGTGAATGTCCTCTCGTTGACTTTCCAGTTGTTTTCTCAAGTTGGTTTCTCGGTGCTTTTGAAAAGCTCGTTGCAGCTCGCTTTTTTGATTCAGAACGTCTCTGCCTCTGCAATTAAAAAGTTGAATTCAACAATCAGTTTTGAAACGCACGTTCCCCGTTTAATTAATCAATTGAACGTGTAATTATGAAACACAGGGAATTTAATCAGTGAATTTATATTATGTATCTGGCTTAGTTACACTTATATAAATTCATAATCTATTACGCGAATTGCATAATTCTTCTAAGCTGTAAAAGAAACGAACAGTTTTGTAACATTTGATCTTAATATCAATCTTATTTTTATTGACTTTTGTTACGAAGCAAAAAAAGCATTCAATATCGAAAACAAGTTCCATGAAAACAAAAGCTGTTCGATCGTGTATTGATGAATCGCGATATATGGCGAGCGTTTGAATTATTCATAAATTTACATAACGACCTCTGGCCAGTGACCCGCGGATTTATTATTCTTAACAAACGAAATGGAAAAAAATTGAAAGAAATATCACAAGTGTGCCTAATAAAGATAGTTGAAAAGAAAAATCTGGCTGGAAAGAACGTTAATCCCTGAATAAAACTGGTTTCAATAACAATGCACATTTCATTCGACGGCGGATCAAATCTTTTACGGAATATAATCGGCATCTTTCAGCAGTCCTTTGAAAACGTGCTTCGACTGAAAATATACATGACCAACGTAACTCAACTTAATTGAACATAATAACATGAAATTATGCTGATGCAAATTGATAATCATCTTTTGCAGTGCACTTCATACAAAATTGTCCACTATTTTATTGAACCACCAATCATACGTAATTTCATAGATCCGATATAATTACTGTCATTTTCGTTTAAACCAATAATATCGTTGAATAGAAATATAATTCGGTTCATTTTTCTTCTTTGCAGGGTTCTGTATTACGTACATTTTTTGGTTGAAACGGAGTTCCCGGTGAAGGTCCTGGTGATTGGGTGAATGCAGACACGGATTATAAGGCTTGCGAGGCAAAATAAAACCGTCTGGTCCTATATGTGGAGCAGGTGGTGGTGGCGGTGGAACTCCTAATACTGGAGGCATATCTTTACCTGAAAATACCATTTACAATTAGAATCACTTTTTTTTCTACAATGTCAAATGAAAATTAAAAATAATCGATTGAACAATATTTTATCAATTCATCGAAAGCAATTACAGAAAAGGATAAACAACTTTTTGTCTGATTAAGAGGCAAAGATAGAAAAAAAAGTTTCACGATGATTGCAAATCTAAAAATACTGTTCCCACTCGAAAAATCAATGAGTTGAAGCGATGATATTCGCAGATGAGATTGACCTTCAAAAATAGCGATTCGCGCTCGGATGGAGTGTTCGTCCGTCATTGCGATATGTCAAACTGACGTGAAACTTGGAGCCGTGCATTCTAGATCGACTACACATGCAATCAAAGACGAGAACTCGACTATATTTTTGTATAAGGCTTCTCTTCCTAATCGGATACCTCGCGTTCTTTATATATATTGAATTCCCACGAGGGTGTACGTTTGTATACACACACGTCTGCATAATTTCATTTTAATCCCGTGCAAAGTTTCATATGGGGGTGTTCAATTCTGCCCCTGACCATGGACAAAGTGAGAGATCACTGAATCGTTACGTAAATGTCTGCAAATTGCGCACAATTTTCGCTTGACAATTCAAACCTTGAAATTTTATAGCTCAACTTTCTATCCATTTGATTTCAACTTTTTTATTTCGTGAAAAACAAATCAGCTTGGTTCGAGATTTGAATATTGCCTATAGGACTAGTTTGTATTTTTTATTTGATAAATTTCATGACTCAATGGATGAAAAAATTCCATTGAATTATCCGAAAGAATAAAACATTGTGACTTTTAAAATCATTCGACAAGAGAAGTCAATTTGGTTATTCTCCTTTTAATTTTGATACTGAAAAAGTATCTTTCTTTTATTTTCAATTTATTGATTTCACTTTATTCTCGGCCTAAGTAAACCTTGATTACGGTTAAAAATAGATTTCATTGAGAACGTACGTTTCCAACAATAACTATACTTGTTATCAATTTGAAAACTTTTTTTCTTAATTATATACAGGGAATGAGAATTTCTTTTCACATGAAATTAAGAAAAACGACGATAAAAAGTACGACTGGGCAATGAAACGAAAGATTTTTTTGTTGCACATCGTTATCCAATATTAAATGACCGTCGTCCCATTGCAAAAATGATTTATCTCGTTGATTGTGAGACACATAAAACGTTTCCCGGAACTCGGACTCGAATTTCTAATGACGTCAAAGACCGAACCTGCGGTACGAGAAAAGTGAAAAAGAAAGAGGAGCCCGCGGTTGCGAATTGTTTTGGCGACAAACAAGTTTTGATACCGAGAGATTGAAACAAAGTGCCGCCATTAGTCACTGATCTTTTCTTATCTTTTTTAAGCTACAAGAAGCACGAGTTTATCGACGCGGTCAATAAAATCAAGAAAGTTCCTTACAGATTAGTTATCCACGATTTCCTTTCTAATAATGCAGCTAATAGTTCCGATACACTCCGAACCTCAAATTTTTTGCCAATTTTGTACACTGGGTTTGGGAATCAAAACATTTCTTTTTTTTTTCAATCCTAGACTTTATTTCCGATCCACTTTGATCTTACACGTGATTGTAACAGCGCATTTTCACTTTACTGTGGGAAGAGAAAAAAATGCAGTTGGAAACAAAATTCCCTTTCTTTCAAAAGTAAATCCACCTTTTTTTATCTCGATTTGCTTTTATCTTCAGCAAGCAAATTTATCGCTGGTGAAATTTCAGTTTATAAATAGCTCCTTAAAATTCTATTACACCACTTGTTAAGTGACTTCATTTTTTTTTCACTGGGAAAATTTCATGGCAGATTTTTTTATATTGTAACAAAAAAGAAAAAATAAGTGTGAAGTTAACTTTTCAACATGATATATCGCTTGTGTGTACACAGCTGTAGGCTACAATTTTGCGCATGCTGCATAAACGATAACGAAAATCATGCAAGAAACGATCGATTTGAGGTGTGATAAATTGGCAAAGTGTGTTTCTAGAGTGTACATGAAAACTTGTTATTACCGCATTGCTATTTGCACGTTACATCCAACGTGTCAGTTCATAATGATTTTATTATTCGAACTCAATTGCCCGGCAATTTGAGTCGCAAAAAAATCAATCTTAACATGGACTTAATAAATTTTGTGTATTTCTGTTATCACCTCGATCCTAGTTTTTTTTTTTTTTCTAATTTCAGATATTGAATTACCGTTCTAATTTAATTTTTCATAATTTCTCCTTCGAACATATTCATCAAACATTTTTTTCATTCGATTGAACGTTGATTGAAAAAAAAAAAAGAAGAAAATAATCATATCTCAACAGATCTTTACAGCGATTATCACGTCTGATTTTCTTAAGATAAATAACCGAGTGATCGAAGAAATCCCATAAGCGGCGTTAAAAACGGATCAGTGCCAATTAAAAAGCGTTAATTACAATTTGCAGTATGACAAACTTTCTCATCTATCGTGTTACTGGTATGATTGTTGTGGTGAGGATGAGCGGCCCTGTCAATTGCAATCAAGTCACTTCGATCAGGTGAATAATTAAAGCCAACGAGGCTCGCGTGTTCGCAGCTTCGGTTGATTTACTTTTACGCTCTGAAATTTAGTTTATCAAGCTGATAAGCGGCCCTTAATTATGCGACGGTAGAAGTGCAACGACAATTTTTAGGTCATGGTTGTGATTTTAATCTTTGGTCTCTAATTAGTGTTTCTTCCAATAAGGTTGATTGAAAAGATGGCGTTTTCAAACGAATCACGTTCGCTTTGTTTCAATTAACAATATTATGAACTGAAAAATAAAGTAAACCGACGATAATGAAAAATAAATAAATAAAAGTGAAAGAGAAAAAAAAACGCTGTAGGATAATAAATTGCATTAATTGCCTTAATTAGTAAAAGTAATTATGTGGTTAAGGTGGGTTAAGATTAATGCACGAGCTGAAACATCTCGTAAGATTATTTAAATGAAGGCACGCAGTAATGGCAGTAATGAATTGTGAATAGTTTTGTGGACAAAAGCGGGGGGAGATTTTACTGCGAGATGTTTAGCGTTGACAATCGTGAGAAAATGCGCGGGCTCATCTCGGTGTGTCTGTAACCTCGAAGGGCGGGAGATTCAATTGAATGAAATTAAATATTGCACCCAGGGAAACACGTCTAATTGAAAAGCGAAAAAAAATTCTATCTTTCGACTTCAATTGTTTGCAGATTTGATCTTTTGTCAAATATAGGTTGATGGCAAACGGAAGTTTCAGTTTGAGAATCGAGGGAATCGTGTTTTAAACTTTTGTTCGCCTATTTGATGGTCTCGAAACAACTAACCAAGTTTTGCTCCCAATTTCTCAAAGTTACAAATTTAAGTCGAGGTTTATAAAGTTGAAGCAAAAAAAATTGAATTCATGTTGTTGAACAAGGCTGACATAAAATGAATATGAAAAAATAAAAAATTGCAACTTACCGTTTTTCAAATCTTCGCGGTTGGTCTTCTGGGTGCCGTTAACAGTCACCTGCAAGCAGAAACAAAGATTATATGCACGTGCTCAATTTGGAATAGGAAAATGTGACGGATCAATTTTCGAGTGCACTCAAGTTCGGCGTTTCTCGGGCACCGACTTTCTAAAACGCAAGTGCGAAATGGATCATAAAGACGGCAAATCTCGAGACAAATTGTAGGATGTCGAATGTGCAAATAGCACGTTTTTATTTCTCCTCATTTATCTCGGACGAAAATTTTTCAAACCTCTTAAGAGGTGATTCTTCAGCGAAACAGCTAGAACGTCATTTTTCAAATAACAATTACTTCTAAACGTTCGAACACTTTATGTCTCACTTTTTTTTCAATTCTGTTTTTAAAACAAGGTTTATTTATCACAAATATCAGAATTCGTTCAAAATTTTACCAACTATAATTCCATTGTTTGAACAGATATTTTAGTGACGTTTCACCATTAACAATTCAAGATTATTGATTTTTTTTATCTCCGTTATCAGATGATCACTTATTTTTATATTTTGCAAACTCAGTTTTTTGACTTATCTTTGGAACCACACTTTCGGTAATTAATTTCTTATCAATTTCTTAAAATACACAAAACAATTCATCTTTTTTCCTTTCTTTAGTTTTCTTTGATTTTTAAATTGTATTTTTTTAAAATTTATTTTGAAGATAAAGTACTGTTTCTCGATTGTTTCATGTGGGATGGAATGTTTAGAAACAGTTATACAACTAACGAGAAGATAATTTGAAATCGCGACATGCGGGAAGCGCCTCAGAGAGAAACCGGAAAAGCCGATCGGTATGGAAGTCTAATCGCACGTCGTCGCGGACATTGAGAATCGAAAGTGCCAAGTTACGTTACTCGCCTTTCGATACTCGTTACGGATGATTTCCCTTGAAAAGCCTATTACCGTCATCATAAACTAAATTCGTCGTACACAAATTACGGCTGCGAGATACAAAGTCAGATTGGACTATTTGAGATTCAGAAATGAGCAATTCCGATTAGGCGAGCTTAGGAAATCGCTCCAGTGCAGATTGCCCAATTTCATATGAAAATTATTTTATCAAAAAGAGAGAAAAAAAATGTAGACATTCTTGAAATTTCAACCAAAATCTTTCTTTCAACTTTTACTCTTTTTATAGAAAATTTCATTTTTGAAAATGACACTCAGATTGAAGTGTTTTATTATAATCAAATTTCAGATACTCTTTTTGCTATCAGCTCGTGCAATATCATGCTTTTTAATTTTTCAATTCCAAGTTAGAAACAATCATCTTTTGATTATAGTTTTTCATTGTAATAACTAGCTGAAGGCATGTTTGTTCAGTATAATTTTTGCTATTCAGTAAAACTTTGGACGTGTTGTATTTTATCCGAAAGATAATTATGTTTTTTTTTCGCATGCAATAAAAACTTGGATGACGTATGATAATAGGATGTAGGTAATATTGAGAGGAGATAGAGCGTCGCAATTGTACGAAAAAAACAATTGACAATAATACTGCGTTTTTAAAAAGGTGGAAGGAAACTGCGAGCGAGATAAATCTATTGTTTGAAAAAAAATGGAATAAACAAATAAACAGATTAATTTTCATACAAGTTCAGTATGATAATAAATTGAAGTCGAGAAAACATAAAATAAAAATGAATTGATGAATCAAACAGATACTCACTTGAATATTTTTTAGTATGTTGAGAAATAAAAGAAAAAGAATTTATTTGACATAAACTGCAATAAAAAGAAATTGATATGTTGATTTACAATTCACACTTCAAATGCATCACTGTAAAAATAATAAAACAGAAATAAACGAGAACAGATAACGGTCTTGCTTGAATTGGCATCGAGTGTACACTCATAGTCGCTAATAATATTGACATCTCTGAGTCTGCACTTGACAGGCGCCTGTTATCTAATTTTATTTGCCGTCAAATTTGTGAAATTCTGTTGCCTTTTAACGCTCGTTCATACAACGCCCATGTGATAATTTCGGTCCGTGCGAGACAATCAAACCTGTTGCTTTTTCGAAGTAGTATCAAAAATCGAATCAATTCATTCTACACGTCACACTAAATTCACGAATTTTAAATTCAATTAACTTCCCTCGCACGGTTTTAATTCGACAAATTGTAGCCTATCTGTGAAATAAAACTCCTGACACAAGACACCGAGATGAAAATTGACACTACCAGGAACCACGTGTTCCTCCCGCATGGGTCTCTGAGGTTTAACAGAGTTCGTAACAGATCCTTTTATTACACGCCTCGCCACGTTCATAAGTGGTCAATTTTGTTTTCTTCTGAAACGCTGTCGTAAATTAGCAGAGGCACGAACAAAAAATTATGATTCGACCAAAATTTATTTGAACCATTTTTTTTTTTTGCCTTTATTGACCAAGTTGTTTTGAATTGTTTGACAATTCATTGCAATTGTGATTTATGATCGTGCGATAGCATTCTGATTTATGATTACAGTTCGCGACATCGGTTATGTTAAACATAAAACCGTGATCGTTAAACGGTACTAAACATTGTTTTAGTGCGTCCGAATGATGTTCTGTTTCTACAAATGTTGGATTGATTTATCGAAACTTTGAAACAAACTTTTATTATTGCATAAAAAGTATATGTTTATCGGCTATTTCAATCAGTTATTAAGACGTTCATATTTCACGTTACAATAATCACGATAAATTATCAGATATGTTTAATGATTTTGTTTCGAATAATTAAATGAGTGGTATCTTTTGTTTGTTAAGTTACCAAATGATTTATGACCATGGTGATTCGTTATAAACATATTGAAGGAGACTTTTCGATACCCGGAAAAGATTAAAAGAATCGAGAACAATAACCGCTTTATGAAGTTTTTCCTCCACCCAAACAGAATGTTAAAAAATTGGGGTATCCTCGCCCTAACTGTTGTGTCGAACCTCATAAATCAATCTAATTTAAATTTTTCTCACCTCGGAATAGGAAATGATCAGGATCATTCTAAAAACAAACCAAAATCACCAATTCAAATGCCAAGGCACTTAATTGCGCAACTGAAATTAACATTCAGATGAAAAATTGAACAAATTATTATTAATTGGATGAATTTTTAATCATCTCTAAAACTGTCGCTATTGAGCTATCATGAGCTGTGACAAGCGTTTCATTATGATTCAACGAAAAAGGCCCGTTTGATTGGAATGAATGAATATGACTGTGTCGTTATTTCAATCCGTTTAGTTGTTTGTCTTTTTTTTTCTTCTTCTGTTCTTATTATATTTGTCCAATGTGTTATTCTTTATCTGACTTAATAAAGTAGTACAATGACGAACCCTGAGGAATTAACCAATTATCTTTCATCGATAAAGGCGAAAAGAATTGGGCACATTTAACAAAATAAAGTATGACAAATGAGTCCTTCTGAATTACGCACACAAATAAGAGAAATTTGAAAGAAAATCAAGGAATGAATCCATAGATGATTTCATTGATTTCAGTGAATGAAAATTGTGCATTGGATCGCATGAGAAATGGACGTGAGAATTTGACACTGACCTCGAAAAATGGAAATTGTATGTTTTTTTTTCTTCTATGCAACTTTGTGTTGAAAACTGGATAACTTAATAAGAGAAACGTGGCAGACGAGAATGATCTTAACAAAATGTTTATTATTCTCAACTCAATAAACCTGAGTCTGAACCAGATCTGCGAGTGTACAAGTGAGAATGATGAGCCTATTACTCATCGGATGGATGTGCCATGTAACGGGTACCGCCCCAGTGTGTAACTCACGCGCTTCTGTTAAAGCCCGTAACATGTTTGTAATTCGCGCGCACTTGTGTTTACAGTGGCACACGTGTGTACCAAACATCTCACGTTTTTTTTTTGTTTTCAAATGTAAATACACAGTTCGACTTTGAAATTATTTGCTAACCCAAATGTTTTCAGACTATAAATTTCTATTTTGAAAATTAAAAAGGAAAAAAAATAAATATGTTTTGGATGATTTCCGTGCGAGCAAACTGCTTGTCAGTGTTGGTTTATTCGTTTAGTCGGATCGATGTAAGCGATCTCGGCGCAGCAAGCAGATCGAGTTATCTCGTTGGAGGACGTGCTAAAGTGGCATTTTCACGAGTTGACGAGCAATTTTTACCATTTCCTCGAGAGATGCTTCGCGTCGCGACATTTCTTTTGTCGGCGCGTGAGATCCAGTTGGTATCCGTCTCGCAAATTTCTCGTGCACCAACGCACTTGATTCATTTACCAGGCGGAAGCGGAAATTGTCGTCTTGCAGCGGAATCATGCGCGAAACGAGAAAAAGTACACGATTTATCGAGTAGGCAAATTGAACGATTTTTATATTTCTGAACTTGAAACCACATTGAATGAAAAAAAAAATACACGATTCAATTTTTTTGTTTAACGCGGAAGTTTCTTTTCTCATTTCTTGGTCGAAAAAATAGGCAATTTTCTCTTCGGAACAAACGCAGCATGTGTGTGGAGGTCTCGAGGAAACTTCCGGGAGAAGACCGGTGTCGTGGATAACGCGCCTATATTTAAATTTCACTATAAATACGCGAGATTTATCTGACGGGAGAGATAAAATCGAATTCCAGCCAGGTGTCTAGTTTTCATAGCTCGCAGTCTGAAAATTTTAATTGCTCCGACGCGAGAAGAGAGCTGAGAACGCAATCTCAAACAAAACAGAGTCCCGCGCGCGATGTTCCATTAGGGAAGCACTTACTTCCTCTCCCTCGAGGAGCCAATAAATGTTTCGCCAATCGACAATCCAGACGAATTTCCTCCTTACAACTGAATCCGTCAAAATTTAAAAAGAAAAACATCCGCGATGTTCTGATTCTGCGTTTTTCCATTATTGAATTATCCGGTGGAAAACTTCATTTCACCTCAGTGTTACAGTGTAATTATATTATACTATAATCAATTCGCAGGCAACCATTAAAATTAATTATAAACTCGAAACAAAGTGTAATAAGTGTAATTATCATTTGCCATGTATACATTGTAAAGTTTTGACGTTATAAGTCTTCCTTGACAGGAGGAGTTAAATTCGAGAAAAAAAAAGTTCTTCGATTTCTAACTTACAAGTCGGAAGTCATTGGTCTCAAAAATTGAAAGTCACTTGGTTCGGAAGACCGCGCACTTAACGAAAAAAACATGAGAACAAAACTTGTTTTTTTTTTCTTCTTCTTCTTTTTTTCGTTTTTTCGTTCGTCGAATAAATTTGTATCGATCGATGACATTTAATAATTATAATCAAGGTGTAACTTTTTGATTCACTTTCACTGGATTAGCGAATACCATAACACGGTTGTTCTCAATTTTGATACGACGTTTAAGAGGGCAAATAGAAAGCAAACAGCAAATCAGTCGTGAAACGTGATAAGAGCGAGGTCGCGTATTACGAAACGGCGAACAAAAAAGGCATCCGGTCTAGGACAAGTGCACCGTCTCGTTTCGACGCGACCGCTGCACTGAGAGCGTCTAATCGCAGAGAATCGAGCCATCTCAAAACCGGAGGACTTTCACTCGCACGCACCGTCGCATTTGCAAGTATAAGTGTCCCCCAAATCGTGCGCGTTCGAAAAATTAAACATGTCATAAAATTTGTCGGGATGCAAAAATGCCAGAGATCAAGAAAAAGAAAAGGAAAGTTTGCAGATGAAAGTTTCAGTTTGCCGTGTCGAAATTTATCTGCTATATTTGTCTGAATTGGCAAGAAAAAAAAGTACGAATAATTTTGATCGGTTTTCAATCACTGTTGATTCGAAATTTATTATTAGGTTATTTTTGAAACGAAATAGTGACTATCAAAGCAACAAATTTGGTACAAATTTTATCTGGTTCTTTTATCGAAAAAACAATTTTTTTTGGTTCATTAAAATGTTCATTAAATTGAGTATCAGAGAAATTTTGATAAAACAGAACTTGTTTTTCAAATGATATATAATTTTTTCATGTTTAATGATTTAATTGATCTGCAAAAAAAGTGCAATGAGATCTAGACAATGCCGGTCGATTGAACAAAACGTTTTCTTGCTTTAGAAAGCGAAAAAATTGGCATGAGAAAATGAGCGATGACTACGCTGATGATGTATTTCGTCGCAGCGATAATTACCGTACGGTAACGGGAAGCGTCATCGCAACACTCTCACTTTGAAATGTTTAGCGCCGTTTTGAGCGCCGTAACATATCGATAGCGAAGCGTCTGATGAAATCTAATTCAGAAGTGTTTTTTCTTGTCGCGTGAGAAATTGGAACAAAAACGGCTCGGCAATTTGAAATTGAGAAAACGGACAACTACGTTTCTTCAAACTCTATCCGGTCATTCAGCGCTGCTTTTAATTATATTTTCATTCACTTTTAATTACGGAAAACAATCATTGCGGTTGGATCGCAATAAATTAATCAACAGGCCTAATAACAATATAATTAATTGATAAAAATAATGTACTTATTAATTTATTTTGAAACGAGATGTTGTCTGTGAGGAAAATAAAAAAATATTGGTGTTCTTGAGCTCATCGACACGAGGTGCAATTAAATCCAAACGGTGAATTCATTTGTTTTGCGTATAACAATAAGGATTCGCAATGATTTCACAGTCAGCAATTGCGTTCCGATGAGCGCAATACGTCTGCATTCCGTTCTGGCCATTATTTCTATCACCGAAACAAGAATACTTCCTACCTTGGATTCGAGCTAAGAACGCACTTAACATTTTATTTCGAACATTGTCTATTTCTCAAGTATAATCATTTTACGACGACTTTAACAAATGAACGCAACGGCGATTTGTCATTCGAATGTCAAAATTGGCTTAATCTTTTCAGGAAATAAAAACATTTACGATTGTAATTGTAATTGCACTTTTCATTTTTAGTTTGAAAATGAAATATGAACGGAGCAAGATCTCGTGCTCGACAAAGTGGAGCAGTTTTAATGATGTCATATCTCTAATAATGAAAATGAAAAAAAAGGTGTCTATGAAAATAATTGAAATAATTGGGAGAAACGAAACCGAAATGTCATTTTCTTGATACGAAAGATAGGTTTTCATATGGGCGTAAAAAGTATCACGTTTTTTGAGTCAACCGAGTTTTTAGATTCTGAACATATTTCACCAACTACCACTCGACTCGAGAGTGTCATATCTGCATATCAAATATTATTTCCACAAGATAATCACGTGCTCGAAAAAAAAACTCGCCACATAAATATTTATAAAGTCATGCGAAAATTCCTAGATTTGTAATACATTTCAAATATTCAGAACGCATTCAACGAGCATGCATTTGTAAACTTAAATGATCGTTAAAAATAAAAGGTGAATCAAAAAATCAACTCAACCGGTGGGAAACGTTAGGAGAGTAAAAAAAAACTTCATTATAATCGTATATAAATGTTGAGCTAATTCATTCCAACTTCTTTTAGATTTGAAAAATGAAAAATTAATTAGGTCGGTATTTATAAGACCACTGACGTCAGGTTATTATATTTTTATGACCAAATTTGGAATTAATTATGGATTGTCGAAACAAGTATGCGATCTGGAACGGATATCATATGAAAATTGTTGTATTTAAGCAATTTGCGAAACTGTTGTTATATTTTATTCATGCAAAATGATCATATTTTTAATGGAGAAAGTAAATTTTAGTAATCAAAACTTATATAATTCGCCTATCCACAACAGTTCCTAATGTTATGTTGTGTGGCCTGGTGAACGAAACAAAAAATGATGCTATAATATTCGAACTATGTAATTGTACAACTGGAACACACGTAACAAAAGGCATTATCATTCGGAAACAATATAACACCGGTGAAAACATTTTTTCAAACAACTTTGCAAAACCGTCCATTAAAAAATTAGGAACATTTTAAAATAACTCCGTCAAGTTAGCGCACAAATTGGATAATAGCTTCAACAAGAAAAATATACAGTATCTAAAAATAATGTTAGCGTTCAAGTTATCTCAATCACTTCTTAAACTCCAATCATAGCGGGATAACGTAACAATATAACTCCGGCGCCTAAGTGACATATACTTTTATCTCAGGTCTTGTACTTGATCAAATTACAAATTGAACTTCATTCCAATCTGCGAAAGTCGAAGCAAAAAAATAACAGACTCGTTCAAAAGTTGGATCCCGCGATTGATATCTGGCTGAGATTTAAGCACATCGGGTATAACATGTGATGTAAACAATTACAGATGCGAGCGATAAGTCGATGTTAAGTAACACAATAAAGCCCAGGAAGGTGCACTGATTTCCATAACGAGCGAGTGTCTCGGACGAGGAAGCACACGAAATGAAAAAGGTGGCAGGCCAATAAGGCAAACGCAAAAACCCGCGTCCGTCGACGCAATCAATCTGCACTTGTCGTCGCACAATGTATTTTATTATCTTTTTGATTTATCCGCGAACCTTGATAAGTGCCACTCACTTGGAAACGGCATTGGTTCGCCAACCCGCGCTAGCATACGTACTCGACGTTACATTTCGCGGTGGTCTCGCTGCGGAGCAAACATTTCGCAAACACCGTACGATCATGAGTTGTGTACGAGCAGCGTTACTCGTTCACGGCTTGAAAGCCGCATAGGAATATTCATAATACACACCGATCAAAGCCACCGATAACGCGAAGCTGATTACGCTTACATAAAAAGCACTTTGGATTTCTATAAATGGCCATTAATCATTAATACAATCACGCATTATTCGGACAATCATTCGAACTTTAATACGGAGATTAAGATACAAAATTCCTCCGATTCGAAGCGTAACGAAATATTGACGATATTCAGGAATTTGCGTTTTGGTTTTTTACTGTTTCTTTTTCGTTCATGGACCAGTGGCCTCTTCTTGTTTGAAACTTACTTCTGACGCTCGAGCAGATTCTCGCTCGAAGAGCTGAAAGGGCGGTTGATTTAAACGAGTGTTGCAAAGTTGTATAAACAAATCCGTGGATCAGTCAATGCCCCTTGGTCTGAACGACCATCACGAGAGAACCATCCGGACGCAACAAACGTAAAACTCCACGCGAAACGAATTCCGCTTGAGGCCTCTCTGTGCCGAGAAAAATGTTTAAAGCACGCGAGCGTAAACACTGAACTGCTGCTGGCGAGCAGGCTGCACCGCATGTCTATCCGTCGAGCCTAAGGCCGCGTTCACAAAGGCCGTCCTCTCCCCTCTCCCCTACCAATGATCACCTTAAAATCCACGTGTTTTTTTAAGTCAATTTTTTTCTTTATCTAAAAAAGAGAAAACAAAAAGTTGTAGACAAAAAATGATAAAGTTGTGTACGGTTTTTCAAATTGAAATGAAAGATTTTTTTCAAATGGCGAGGGACAAGTTGACGATCAAATTTACGTTTTGGGATGACATGAAAATTGGACAAAGGGTGCCCACGGATGAAGACGAGATTTCGCACAAAGGTAACTGCAGCGGTAGAACCTGTTGCAGGCCACCACACCTGCCCCTAAATCAGAGTCGGAGATCCGGCCGGTATTTTAGGAATTCGATTACGAATTCAAGCCCTGAAACGGGGATAAGCAATTTCGTAATAATCTTTCATCAGAGGAAAGTCGCCGGCCGTGGCGCGTAGTAGTCGCGACGTGAAATTACTTTTTGCCGCGGCGTCCTTTTCTTTTTTCTTCTCTTATTCGTCGAAAATTACGCACGTTCAGTTGCTTTGTGAGAACAACGCACTTGCTCGAAAAGTACCTCGCAGCATAATGAAGCGAACTTGTGGAACAATCCGCCGCGATAAAAGCTTGTTCGCACTGTAACTGTAAATTAATTTGCATCTTAGTAGTTTTTTTTTGCAATAGCCTACGTTAAATTCTCTATGGGACGTATTAATAAATGATCATTTTAAAAATTGTAAGTGATAGTAAGGTGCTATTTTTCACGTAATAAATAAAGAGTTAAAGTATGAAACGTGGCGAAATATCTAGATAATAATTAACTCTAAGCGTCGTAAATCAAAAGTTTTAATCTGACGGGAAACATAAAAAAGTAGGAGGGAAAAAAGTGATGGCATTAATGAAAACGGTGTTAATGTTGAGCCTTGAGGTTGACCTTGCGCTCGAAGACTTGCAGACAAAAGGAGCAGGTCGCTGAAATGTGGACAAAAAATATAGTAATTACCAGCGCGACAGAACGTACCCCCTTGGACACGCAGGACGAAGGCACTTTGGCAATCAGTTCTTTGCAGAAGTCCTCGAGGCTCCTCCCATTTGGTATGTCGGGTTCAGTGCACGCGTTATCCTCTCGGCTAGAACTGGTCGGAGCTTCTCCGCCGCTGACCATCACCGCCTGCTGCTGCTTCCGCTGTTGCCTCTTGAAAAATTCTGGATCGCTGAAACACTTTTCGAGACTGGAAGCACGTTGCAGCGCCGTTGGCGAGTTTGGAGTCGACTTGGAAGACTCGAAATCAGCTTGCAGCAAATTCTCCGTGCTCCGGTCGCGAATTCGGGGAGGATCCTGGTCGCGAAAGGTCCGGCGGTGTTTCGCTATTTCACATGCCATCGATGACTGGCTTTCAACCTCAAAACAACACTGAAATTAAAAAACAAAGTTGTAGAACGTGAAAACAATATGAAATGTAAAAAAAAAAAAGAGAAAAACTTTCGTTTCCGTTCGGTCGTGCAGATGTTTCACTAAATGTTTGGCCAAACTTTTGCTAAGTGAAACTCGAGTACTCGCTCGGTCGGACGTCAAGATGAAAATAATATAAATAAACGTCGTTCATTTAGTTTGCAGGAATTGTAATTACGGTCTTGTCGACACCCTTCAATTTGGGGTGTTTATTTTTGAACTTTTGAAATGAGTCTCGGGAAATTACCGCGGCTAAAACTGGAACAAAACATGTGTTTGTGAGCGTCGCCTCTCCCCTCTAATGCTCTAATTCGAGTTGAGAATACAAATCAAATATGACGCTCCGAATCTCAGCCACTTTGTCATAAATAAGTAATCGATTCTTCGGAGCTCTCCTAAGAGAACTTGCCGCGACACAAAAATGGATCTGGAATTTTTTAATTTGTGATTACAATTATCAGTTTCAAAAAACATTTTTGTCCGAGTCATAAATAAGATGCCCACATTGACTTTCAAGTACACTTCTGACGGCTGTATAAAATTTACTTACCCAGTCTCTTTGAAAACTTAATTTAGGCAATTATAAAAAACACACACAAACACGAAGAAATCCGACAAAAAAGTTCATTTCGAAATTCATTGAGGGACATTTTTTGTTTATCTAAATATTTTTGCATTTGAAAATGAATTGGGGGAAGAAAACACCAATTAGTTAGTAAGTAAACAAGCCTAATTGAGCGACCTCGATTTTATTTGTGTGAAGTTTTAGGATGACATTGGGGATGTTTAGTCTGCATAAAATCCATTTAAATCGAAACATACCGCAGACGCTTGGCAGACGCCGTCAATTTCCGTCGAGCCCCATGCCGGCCGGAATAATAACCTTAATAGACACCGAAGATCACGTTATTTTCTGCGGTTGGCACGCGGAAAAACCGAAACTGCACATCAATATCAGTCGATCGGGCCGAAACGTATTTACACCCCACGCGTCACGAGTTTCGTTCACATCTGTCGCCCTTTATCCCACGCCCTTGCTGTCCGGCGTTTATCTCCCTCCCACCCACGCCATTTCTGCGGAAAAAATTCACTCAACCCCTTTATGTTGACAGTTTGCATTTACGTGACCTTCGGCTGTGTTTGTAATCACACACACGCGCTGCCGATCGAAAACTGCAAACTCGAATTGTTATGCGCCTGCGCAAATCAATTTTAAGGGTTGCCCGCGAAAATCGATTGTCTCATTCGTCAAAATACTTTTTTTTAGAAATTTTTTATTACTTTTTTTGTTTATTACCTTTGTGTTTCTGTTGGAAAAAGTTTGCACTGACAAATGTGAATAACAAACAAAAGTGAGTTTTGAATTTGCTTTACGTGACAGACGTTAATAAAGTTGTGATTAGAGAGTTGCTTTATATTCATTAAATTCACGATGATCACTAATTATGCTGTTTCGTGACTGGTGTTGTCATCACAACAATCATTATAAACAAACACGCTATGAGTGAGTCATTTTTTGAAATGAGAATCAAACTAGAAAATTGTTGGTAATGTTGTTTACGATGTTACCGACTGTGAGAGTGCTGTCAATTATAGAGTTTTGTAAACAGAAACATAACCTAATCAAAGGTCGCACGCGTAAGAAGCAAACAAAGAAAATAAACGCACTGTTCCACGGAATCGTAATTTTATTTATAGTTAATTTTAATTCTGACTTCTGATTGTACAAATAATAAACAAATATGACAACCACATTTATATTGGACAATGGTGCCTGCACTGCAAAAGCCGGTACAACAAAAGATGCGGCTCCCAAGTAAGTTTTGATTGTTTTTAAATGTGCAATTTCAATGAATCGAAAAAATTAAATGACATTTGTATTTTATTTTCTAGAGTTATTCCCAATTGCATAATGAAAGCAAAAAGTGAAAGGAGACGTCCATTTATTGGGAACCAAATAGACGAATGTCGAGATGCGTCAGGACTGTTTTACATCCTTCCGTTTCAAAAAGGATACGTTATAAATTGGGACGTCCAAAAAACCGTCTGGGATTATGTGCTGTCAAAGGAATGCTGCGCTGTTAATCTCAGCCATATGCCAGCAATTTTGACCGAGCCTCTCTTCAATTTCTCCACACTCCAAGAAGCCATGACTGAAATATTCTTCGAAGAATATGAGTGCAAAAGCATCCTTAAAATCAACCCAACTAGTTTATCCTGTTACAATTACAAATGTAGCAATCCAAATGCTAAGTGTTGTATAATTGTGGATACAGGCTACAGTTTTACACACATTGTTCCTTACATCGACGATGTAAAAATTAAAGAAGGTATCAGAAGAATCGACGTTGGAGGCAAACTTCTCACGAATCATCTGAAGGAGATTATTTCCTATCGCCAATTACACGTAATGGATGAGACTTATGTAATAAACCAAGTGAAGGAAGATTCCTGCTTTGTGTCTCAAGATTTTTTCGCTGATATGACTGCGGCTAAATTGAAGCTCGATGAGAATAAAATTGTTAGGGATTACGTCCTGCCGGATTTCACGACTTTGAGGAGAGGATTCTTGACGGAACCTGGGAACAGCGATGAGAGACAATCCCTGAGATTGAATAACGAGAGGTTCGCCATTCCTGAGATTTTATTCAACCCTTCGGATATTGGAATTAAACAGATGGGTATCCCGGAGGCTATTATGGATTCTTTAAAAGCCTGCAACAAGGAAGCTTGGCCGTTTTTGCTGTCCAATATTGTACTTACTGGTGGTAGTGCAAAGTTCCCAGGATTTAAGGATAGGGTGTACAAAGAAATTCGAAGTTTTGCCCCAGCTGAATACGAAGTTAATATTACTTTACCTGATGAGTGAGTTCAAATTTTGTTTCATTTTTCGTTTTCAAGTTTGTTGGTACTTCAAGAATATCAGAATTATATTTTTTTTAAATTTTCAGTCCAGTGACGTATGCCTGGGACGGAGGAAAACTTTTGGCAAATGACGCAGCGTTCGCGAAATTATCAGTCACAAGAGAAGAATACGAAGAAGAAGGCCACTCAGTTTGTTACGACAAATTTGATGTATAAAGTCAGAGGTTTATATAAGAAGTTTATTTTCACAATTTAAATTGTTGTTTTTATTTACCATATGAACTGCGGCGTACAAAAATTAACGGGATCTTATAAAACTGTTTTTTAATCAATTCTTTTTTACATAATATTAGTCTATTCTTTAGTTCCTTACAAGAATCAGCTTGAGATGATAAAAATACAAATGAACTGATTCTACGTCGGGACAAAAAGATTTTTTTAGAGGCATATGATTTCGTTCTTCATTTCAGATCTTGCCTCCAGATTTTATATAGCTTTCATTTCTTTCATTAGTTCTTCTAAGCTTTGATCAGTGGCCTCGGCGCATTGTTCAGTTTCTTCTATTGCCTCGTTTTCTTCAGGACCTGCGTACGCTCTTTGTAATCCTAGAACCACGTCCGAAGGTTCACTTGCCTCAGCATAAACTTGCGACTCATCAACAAGAGAAATACCTAAAAGTATAAAGGTCAGTATTTTAATAATTTATTTTCTAATATAATAAAACTTGCCGGAAAACTATTTTTCATACCCCATTCGTTATCTTCATGTACTGGTTTTGCCTCTTCGGTACATTCTTCACAAGGTTCGATTTTAGGTTTCTCTGCAAATTCTTTTTGTCTGAGTCTGCACTGCGCGTCATCGCAACTTGGATTCGGTTTCAAAGTCATGCTCGGAAAGAAGTCCAGCATGGCGTTGTATCCTAAATAATGAGTGACAGTTCCAAAATTCAATAAATATTTCAAACTGTTTTGTACAAGAAATCCTGCGACTATTCCCATCGTGGTTGGAAGTGACGCTGCACACACTCCCTCGCGTTTCAGAGTTTTTTCATCGATGTTCGACGCCACAACCAATGGAGGAGCACACTGAAAAAATATATCCCGAGATCGATTAATGTCACAGTCATGGTTTTTTAATACAATTTTAATCTGGTTTTTGACTTACTGCAAAGCAAGCTGTTTCTCCAGGAATTATAAACTGAATATGCCCAGAAACGGCATTTTCAGATACACCGCTTTCGAACCATTTTTGGTTCAATTCGTTGCAGGCAGTGTTTATGGCCATTCGTGCTTCGAAATTGTCTACACAACTTAGCACCAGATCAACTGGGCCATTCGTTTTACTTGCCGTACTAAAACGAAAAAATTTGAATTTTCAATTACATAGAATAAGATTTTTATACAGGGTATTGGTTATTTATTTGAAATGTTAGTTACCTGATAGTTTCAAGAAATGATTGAAAATGTTCGACTAAGGTGATGTTATAATTATGAGTTTCAATATCAACGTCAGGATTTATATTTCTTAAAGTTTTGGCAGCGGCGTCGACTTTTGTTTCACCTACTTGATGGGGTTGAAAAAATAAACGGTTCATATTGGCCAACTCGACTTTATCATAATCGAAAAGGATCAACTGAAATTAAACAGAAAGAAATCCATCAGACATGTTATTTCAAACATATATTTTATTCTTTTGATCGAACAAAAGACGAAAGTTAAAAAGGTAACGGGATAAAAATACCTTTCCAATGCCGCATCTCGTTAGCATCTCAGCAGTTACGCTCCCAACTCCTCCAACTCCTACAATCGCCACTGTCAAATCACGAATTTTTTCATAGTCTTTGACAATTCCCATTCGTTGCAATGCCATCAATCGGCTATTAAAAATAAAACAGTTCGGTAATTGAATATGAAGCAAAAACATTTGATGAATTTATATCGTATAATTGCTGTAACATTGTTTGATATCAAACGAAATTGGTACAATTTTTTTTATTAATTCAAAATGCAATTGAATAAAAAAATTTCAGTCATTTCAATTGGAAGATGAATAATAATATTTTTAAAGGAAAAATTATCTTACTAACCTGTAAGGATTTGTATCCACAACTTCACTGGAAATTTTGTCTATTTTTTGTCTCACATTAGTTCGATTTTCATTTCCCGATTGATCGGACTTTCGATTTCCTTCCGACGTGCTCATTTTTGTATTTTACCTTTAAACTTTTAAATGCCCGATCGTACCATATGTCAAGTTCAGAAAACAAACTCAGTGCTCGGTTGTCAAAACCAGTCTTACGTCGATGAACACGAAGCTATTAGACTCACCACCCTACCACTCTAAAGTACTATCTACATTCTACAGTGCGGTTCGCCTCTCTAATCTCACGGCGCTCTTAATATGTTTTCCAATTTTTTATCAAATTGTAAAACATTCCACGTCAATTAATATTTTAAACAACTCAAAAACCAACTTCTATAAACCCGTAAAAAATATCATACAAAATTGTTTATTTTTAAATTATCAAACAGTAACAAACAATTTATACAATGTTGATTAATTTCATTTTCAACAATTAAATTTTTAACAATGATCGAAATTTTGAAATCGCTTTGAAAGTTGCTCCGAAAGTATTTAAAAAACAGGTGCACAGATGTCGGTAACCGGATTTGATACTGGGAGAACGAATTGATAACCGAGCAAGTGTACTCCTGTCAGGTAGACGGGTTTCGGAACGCATCTAATTTTAATGAACTAACCAAACCCAGAAGGAGAATTGTCCATATACAGAAATAAGTCGCTCCTTCTTTTCATGTCTGTTGGAGCTTGTTGGTGTGTACATTGGGGCCTGTACACGTTTGTCAAAATCGAATATTTTTAAGCCGCGATGTCTAATTGATGGTAAGGAAAAAGTAGCGGTGTGGGTGTGCGTCCCGAATAATGGAGCATTGCGAGACTGGCAGAGCAGCAGATAATCCGGCTTTGTCACGGTAACGAGGGATAAAGACGACGAGGGTGAGGACACAGCTGACAAGACAGCACGAAGCACCCAGACAGCACCGGCAATGGCCAGCTCCGAGGAAACTATCGCGTCGCTGCGCAACGAGATCGAGCAACTCCGTCGAGAGCTCGATCTCACCTCCACCGAGAAAATGCAGTCTGCTCAGTACGGACTTGCACTTCTCGAGGAAAAATCTAGCTTGCAACAGAGATTCTATGATATCGAAGCTCTTTATGAAACGACCAAACATGAGCTTGATATCACCCAAGAGGTACCAGTTGATTCATTTGTATTTCATTTTTTTTTTCACCTTTTGTATCATCCTCTAATGAATTTCTAATTGGTTTCAGGCGTTAGAAAAATTTCAGACGACCACCAAACTCACCACCAAAAGTGGAATAGAACAAGAAGAGAGTCTCCTCCACGAGAGCGCTGCTCGCGAAACTTCTTTGCAGTCCCAGATTATTGACTTAGAAAATGAAACGAAACAGGTACTGTTCTAATTTGAATAATTTTTTAGGTTTGCTATGTAAGTTGGAGTATGATTTTTTGACTGGTTTTGATTTTTGCACAGCTGAGACAAGAGTTGGAAAGGGTACAAGCTGAACGGGAGCGCGCATTGCAAGAACGCGATGACGTTGGCAAGGATCACCTGCAGGCGGAATCGGAAAGACGATCTCTGCGAAGCGAGCTGAAAGAGTGCCGTTTCCGGGAGGCGAGGATGTTGCAGGACTACAGCGAGCTCGAGGATGAGAACATTTCGTTGCAGAAACAAGTGTCTTCGTTGCGTTCGAGCCAGGTGGAATTTGAAAGTGCGAAACACGAGATTCGTCGGCTAACTGAAGATGTCGAACTGCTTAATAGACAGGTCGAAGAGCTGACGAACTTGAAGAAGATCGCCGAGAAGCAGATGGAGGAGGCACTGGAGTCGCTGCAAGCGGAACGGGAGGCGAAATACGCGCTCAAGAAGGAACTTGATCAGAGAATTAATAGTGAATCGATCTACAATCTGAGCAACCTCGCGCTCTCGATCCGGGGCATGGCCGACGACCAGACGATCGGCAGTGACGGTGAGGACGACTCGCCTGAGCTTTGTCGCATCGAGGCCGATCTCAAGACTCAAGAGCCTGGCACTTCAGCTGCTGGCAAACAGGTCGATTTGTCTCGGAGATTCATCTGAATGAACTCAAGAAACTCGAGAAACAGCTGGAGCTCGCAGAGAGCGAGAAAACGCTGCTCACTCAGAACTTTAAGGAATCGCAGTACGCCATCGAGAAAAGCCAAAACGAATTGCAGTCCTTCATTGCGCATATCGTCCAGCTGTCTGCCCATGTTCAGTCATTGCAACATTTACACTCTAATCTTCCTGTCAAACAAACTGACGGACTTGATCAGTTGGCTTTGGATAAACTCAATCAGGTATGAAATTTGTGAAATTTATTCACTTAGAATTTTTTGCCTTTTAATTTTGTTGTATAATAATGGGTGATACTCAATTGCGCCGGATGAGATAATTTCATAAGTAGTTGCGCCTAAATCCATGTGCAGTTCCGCCTAATTCTGCGTCCATGCAATTGCGCGGGAATAAAAATAATATATGCCACGCAGTTCGCCCGGTGCGCATTGAAAATTCGTACACACAATTGATTCGATTTCGCAGCCTTGCCAATTTTTCTCAGAGCAGATCTGATCATGGTCGTACAAGTGTACAAAATTTCAAGTCGATTCAACTCTCGGAACAATATAAAAAAAGTGCAAGCAATGAAATTGCAAAGTATAACGTTTGATATTATTTTAATTAAAACAGTTAAATTATTGTGAACAGGGGGCTATTTAAATAAAAATCTTTGAAGTGTAACAAAATAATGAAGAGAAAATCATCAGAACTGTATGAAATTCTGAAAAACTGATCTTCCGTGCATTCTGTTTGCAATGGCGAAACAATACATCTAAACCTTTGTAAATTAAAAAAAAAAATTATATCCGAAGAATTTTTCTAAGAACTACACTCGCACGCTCGATTCGTGCAACATAAGTTCGTTCGCGACTTTTTCCTTTAAAAGTGGTCCCCCCTGATTGGTTGCGCTAAACTTATTTTTTGGTTGAAACCAGTGAAGGAGAGATTTTTCGAAAGAAGAATCATTGCATTTCAAATATCTTTTTCTTTGCCGTTTTGCACCACTAGGTCTCGTATTGCTTCCTAATTTCCGCTTTATTTTTTATTATTATGCGAAATATGGTAGTTCGGTGAACTCCATATTTCTTGGCTAAATTATAAATTTCCAAACCTTTCTCCGACTCCTTAATTATTTTAAGTTTTGAATCGTAACTTGAATATTGAAATCGTTATCTCTACAATAAAAAAAATATAAAAAAAATTAATCCAACGAATTTGAATAATTCTGTGAAATTTATAACACAAAAAATTATTGGCGTTTAAATTGCAATAAAAAACTAATTTTACTTTTTATAAAACATTCAACATAACATGTAAACTATACATAGGCCATAGGTGCCATTGGCATGTCATGGCAGCATTGACATTGCACGAAGCGAGCGTCTTCGTTCCCAACTTTGTGCACAAAGGGAGAGTCGAGTGTATTTCAGTAGTATTGAATGTGTATCTTTAATTAAAACTCATTTATTTTCGCGATATACGGGGACTGTTTCGTACGCTTGCTTATTCCGCCGTTCGTAACAATGAAATTGAAAACAAAGCACCGATGAGCAGCGCGTCATAAGGTCTAAAATTCTGATTATACAATTGCTATTGTCCCTGCCATCGATTTGCATAATTCAATTGGTTACTTTTATCGGGAAGAAATTACCGACGAAAATCCAAGCAACGAGTTTATGCATCAATTATTTCCATCCCCACGGAGCTCCGAGCCTAAAAAATATTCCCCAATCATTTCATCACCATAACTTTTTCTCTACGTTTCAGACAAACTTAAAAAAAGGTACATAAAGACAGGCGCCATCTGATGATCACATCCTCAAATGTGCGTTCGCTCAGAAACATCCCTCCTTTCCAAAATCACCCTCATAAAACGAACTAGAGACGAAAAGAAGTCGAAGAAGAAAGAAAAAACAAAACTCATATCATTTGCCATGTTTGTGATTATGCCGGAGATGATATTGATATTACTACTAGTTAGCTACTACTAGTTTCTCTGGAAGAAGAGGCGACAAAAAATGAAAAATATGTTTTCAATCAGTTGCTATCTGTCCGAGAAAATGAATCAATCAACCGAGTGTATAATTGATGCAAAAAGCCTCTAGATTCGTATGAAATTTTTGTTGCTTTCAATTTCACGTTTGTTTATTTTTTTGTCTTGCAATTTCACTTTTTCTCATTTTTATTTATTACCCGCAGGTTACTGATGCTGCTTTAGAATCTACGCATACCTGTGGTACTATATACATCTGATGGAGCGTCATCACAGAGGCGTCGTACTACGTAGTTCGCTCTTGAGTTGACCTTGAATCCGCCCACGCGCCTTCAAACAGAGACGGGCGAGAATAGAGAGGAAAACGGGGTTCGTTCATCGGTGTCCGGACCACCCTTGCTCAGCCACCCCTCATTTCATTCCAACGAAATATAGGAGCCTCTTCTCTCCACCCACGCCTTAGCAGCTAAGCTCTCCTTTTCGACCACTGTGCCTTCCACTGAACAAAAATGTTCTTCTTCAAATATCTAAAAATGAATAACATCATTTCAAAAATCAAATTAATGTCCAACAATCAATAGTGTCACGATTGCAAAAAAGTTGCGTCACTTTGTTTAATACATTTGAATCCGATTAGTCAGTTTGACGAATTACATTATTGCGAATGAATTTTTTTGTATACCAAGGGGTTATTAATTTAAGCTCAATTTGATAAAGGTAATAAAGGACTCTTCTCTTGTTTTCAGTCTGGAGCATCACAACTGCGATGGAATATTTCCCTTATATCGCTCGTGGGATATTGATGAAAACTGTGACGCAAATACCTTCAAGAAGAGAACGAGAGAAGAAACAATAAATCTATACGTTCATCGTATTATTCATTTGATCAATGCCGAGAGCAATCGCACCGAGTATATTGACGCGCAGTTCATCACCATTGTTCGGTCCAGGAGGATTTAATTCGCTTCCTTTGAGTTGAATCACTCGCGTTTTCGAATGATTTAATTCAGTGATTCATTTTTGTAAGTCAACACGACATTTTGCGCTAGAAACAGGGACCTGCTTGAAGGATGCATGTTTTACAATTTTCAATATTTCAACTCGAATGATGAAAATTCAAATTTGGTCGATGAATGTTGTAAATATGGGAGAACCATTTATATCATGCAGGATTAGACTTATAAATGAATGATGAGACGAAATGTTTTATTTGCAAATCAATTGGGATGAAAATTGTTGGCGTGTTATTCAAGTTGAATACGAAATTGTATTTTAATCGGAAAGCGGAAATAGTAATACAAAGGAGACCAATGTTTTTTAGCGTTTGGGTGCGGCGGTTGTCGGATCTCTTGGAGGATCTCGCCCCTTTTCGTTTAGTTCGATCGTTAAAGCAAGATGCCGAGACGCGTCACCGCCCAAGCTCCCTGTCCATTCATAAAAGCAGCGCCTGTTAATTTCGAGCATTTTCTCTCTCGCCGCCGATGACGTACTTGTCCGAGCAGCCAACCTTGGCAATGTCTACGTCACGAATTATCGACAGTTAATTTGGTTGTCTTTGCCTGTCGCAAAATCTATCACCTTTTCTCTCATATCAATTTTTCAATTTCAAATCGATATGAGAGAAAAAAAAACCATCGAATGAAAAATTAAGCGCAATAACATCCCGTTTGATTTTCATCGACGAAAACTTATCTTCGCTCTGTTCCTTTTATTGATCCAAAACGAAAATGAAAATTTAGAAAACACATCAATGATAAATGAACAGAATTTGCCCCTTTTTATTCTCCACTTAGTATTTCATAGGCGAAAGTACAATTGAAAAATCGTCTGACCTTTCACGTGGTTCAACACTTCACGCGAATGAACTTATGACAGTATGAACTTTGAACGAGAAGAACTTGGGAGGCAAATTTTTGAAAAATATTTACAATATATCGAAAATGCTCTCGCAGAATTCGTCATTTAAATGTCAGTCAGTGCATAAAAGCAGTCTGCTGACATTTAATTTTACAATATTGAATGTACGAAAAGATTTAGCAGTAAATACCAATAAAACAAATTCGATATATCCTTTATCAAGACCTGTCTGACTGTGTGAAAGGGTTTCGGTCAGACAGAGAATGAACAAAACAAAAAATAATAATGATGTTTGTTTTATTTTACACAGCCAAAGAGATGACAATTTGTTTGACATTTGTCCGGTCATTTGACGGTGGTGGGCACGATTGTCTAAATATAACCGGAGCCTCGACCCTTGACAGGCAGGAGGTCGATGAGGTACCGCAAAGCGGCCCACGCGAATTAGTAAAAGTGCTGCGCTGCACCGGAGAAGCGAGAGTATCCTCGGCATTGAACGCCACCTCGTCCATTCATGTTTAGCGAAGACCTGCGCGGAGCTTTTCGCATGGCGTTGGCCTTCACAGCAGGGGTGGTTCAACCCCTCCGCTCGCCGCGCAATCCGCCGCAAAAGTGGGGTAACGCGTGGGCTACTGTGACGTTAGCGCTCCTCACCCAAACAGTCATACAGCTATACGCAATCCCAAGTTTTTTTACAGCATCTTCCCACTCTGCTCTTAGTTTTACATTTCCCCCCCCCCCCTGTCTTTCCAGAACACAATTTAATAAATAATACCATCCAACGAAAATGTGGTCCAATCCAACAGAAAAAGAACCGACAAATGATAATAGTAATGATAAAATTGTATTAAGAAGTTGGCTCAGAGAATTTCGGGAGCCCTTTTTTCATAGTTCGATAACATCCTTGGTGGAAAATATAGCTATTTATATTTGAATGTGAAA
Organism: Trissolcus basalis; assembly: GCA_025266255.1. NCBI lineage: Eukaryota > Metazoa > Arthropoda > Insecta > Hymenoptera > Scelionidae > Trissolcus > Trissolcus basalis. Next base: position 131,995 of record JAAMPD010000017.1, read on the forward strand.
TCTCGGAACCGAGAGTGAGAAATATAAACAGGGGGAGGGTGGTTTATGAAAGATGATTGTTTGAATACTTCGGCCTGTACCCCTCGGATACATTATACGCAATTATAGTTAGTTACAATCTGTTCGTATCTTTCGAGCCCGGCTCTTTTTCGGCGTTATCAGAATCGATCCAAGTTTTGTTTGGTGGCAGGGGACAAATTTAATTCTTGTATGTTTCTTGTTTTGGAAAGGTAACATTTTATTAAACAACCCAGTCACGGGGGCTTGAATTGAATGGCAAACAAACGTATTAGCGAGCTGTGCTTCCGTGATATTTACGTAGCTTGCGGGGGTGTTACTAACCCACGATGGAAGATCATTTCGCCGACGAGGGAAATTCCGCGCTTAGCGCGCATGTGCCCGGAGCATCGTATAAGCTCGCACAGCCCGACAATTTTGATTCAGTTTCGAAAAACGTTGTAAACAAGACAGTGCCTGACGATAACGCTTTTCCTCGACCCCTGGCCAAACGACAAAGTTGGTTTAGTGACTTAATTTGTTCCTCATTTCAATCATTATTCAGTTTTTTATTCTGAACCATCAAAAACGAGTTTTCATTTATTTCATTGATTAAAAAACAAAGTTCACGTAATGTTGTTTCAAGTTCAATTGTTGTATGTCATTTTGAGTGCTGATTTCATCATCTGCAATTATAGTTAAGGCTTTTGATCGGTTCATTTTATATCTAATATGATGTGTGCTTTGCAGTGAGTATCAAGTAAAAAACACCAGCGTGTGAGACCGAGATATTGGAAACGCGGCCGGCGACTCCACAGACGTTTTTCCGGTAAGCGGAAAAATTCTCTTTTTGTATCATTAAATTGCAACAGTTCAAATTTGCAAACCCCTTTTTTTAATCAATCATTCGCAATTCTGACACAATTTTAATAATCAAAAAATTAAAATGTACATTTAATTGAAAAACAACAATTTTGATTCATTAATTTTTTGATATTTTTCTTCAGTCATTATCATCCCATTGATTCAATTCTTGTTCAGTGACGTCACTTGAAACGTAATCATCAATTGAAATTGACTTTCATCAAATTACCGACAATCAATTGTTTTGTTTTTGTTCAAGTTTTTTTTTCTTTTCATTTTGTTACTTTTTTTCAATTCATTCGCGAAAAGAAAAAGTTTTATTTTTGTTCAATGAAATTTCGTCGCCGTTGAAACATTTGAAAGTAAAATATCGTTTTGGTCGGCGATGAGTGAATACGGGCTAAATATTTTGAACTATGTTTGTAAACGAGCAAGAGTACTTGTTTTCGGTCTTTTCGAACCAATGACTTTTGTGATATTTAATGACCGCAGTTGAAATAACTGCTTAAACCTTCCCCTTTAATGTGAAACGTAGGATTTATCGATTGCCCGAATTTTTATTCGACGGAAGGGAAAGTTACTAAGTACTTCCCTTACAGGGGATTACATTAATTTATACCATTTTTTATGAATTATTTTCACCCCGTGGTAAAAATAAACGTTCAATATTTTTAAAATAAAACTTTCTGAAACATTAAAAAAAAAATGAACGTGCATAAATAAACATTTTTTGTAATAATTTAAAACAATTTACATTTTGAGTTGAAATAAAAAAAATGGAATTTTTAAATCAGCAAGGCCAGGAAAGAAATTTTGTGTACATTTCTTTCGAACTGAAAATTAGTTAAGAGATAAAAATGTAGGAAAAAAGTTCGAAATGTTGAGAAAAATAAACTTTTTTATCTGTCGTTTGCTCTTAAAATTTAAACTTCTGCTAGGGTAAAAAAAAAAAAAACAAACAAACAAAACAAAAACATTTGAGTTGTAAAAACAATTTAAATACGAATAATTGGTATGTGAGAAAAATGTGTATGAAAAAGCATTAGTCGAGTTTGATTTTCGTGACGAAGCGTAAGATAATCGTTACAGCGCGATAGAGACTGTATGGATCGGTGAAAAATAAGAGTGCGCAGGCGACATTGAAATGAAAGCGAAACTCCCGAGCTCTTGAGAATTTTCAGTGTCAGTCAGTATCGGAAAATGTAATTCAACATTTCATTTCAAAATAATAGCATGATGTAATTTAAAATTATCGTCCCTTTTTTTTTGTCATATTCACTTTTGTTCATTCAACGCGGTTCAACTTTTTTCAAATGAATTGATTATTTTTTGAATTCAAAAAAGTTTCAAATTTGTTAAAAAAATTAACTTTTCGCATGTGTGTAATAATTAAGATGAATATAATTAGCTGATTACTTATAACAGTTTTTTTTATAAATTTTCAGATAAATAATTGAAAGAATCAAACATGGACAAAATACCATACCGAATGGATCCGACGAATATGCGCACAGACCCAATCAATATTCCGATCAATCCATCTTATATTATGGAATTTATGGGACTCACCCAAAAAGAAGAGGACATTTCACAGATCTGGTCCAATTACCCAAGCCTGCGTCAGCAGAGAAACGATTCTGTAATTACAATACAAAAAAAAATTGTATTAATAGACTCAATCAAATCTCGCTCGCCAATTATGATAATTAGTTAACAACTAATTGAACAATTAATCATTCAATTAAAAATTCAATTCAATTTCAGATTTGTTCTATCTGATAAATTTTATTCTGAAAATTGGTGTGAGATTATATATGCAAAAAATGAAAACCAAAGTGTCATTTTTTGAAAAACACATTTTGCTGAAGAAAAAGAAAAATCAAAAATGAAAAAATAAAATTTTGCAGAAATTTTTTGGAAAATCCAAGTCGCCGCTGGAAGCAATGAACGAGCACAATGGACAGGAGTACCAGTTGAGTTTGAGTCCGCCAGAATCAACTTCCTCAAACTGTAGCTTTTCCTTGTACAACAATGGTGCTTTCGGAGCTGGCAGCCAAAACACAGACGTGACTGCGCCGTCTGTGTTGGCGCCAGGTCTCCAACAGCTCGCCCTCGATCATTCTCCTCGGTCTCGCACCCCTGAGAGCGATTTTTCTGACGCACACTATCCTACGATGAGCGCGGTAAGCAATCATCACCATTTAAATTAACAAATCAAAATATTCAAATCACAAACAATCAAATAAAATTGATTAATAATTGAATATACACTGATGTGATTAAACTAAATCTAATAAAACAGAATCTTTGTGATTTTGAAAATTTTCAGTTCCCTCAAAATTACAAGGTGATGGGAGACATTATGGAATTGCGACCATCGTCACCGGCAAACTACCTGCAACCATCGCCGAAGCTCATGGGATTTCAGGATGCGCACATTGACAACACCTTTGGCTTCATAGCCCGCAGTTGTCGTCAGCATAACATGCCAGAGGACTACCTCTGCGAGACTTGTCAATCGGCCGCCTGTCTCAAATGTCTTAAGAAGCATCAAAGTCATCATACAGTCGAGATGAGGGACATCTTCCAGATTGAACGAGAACGTGGCGTCAACACGGTCAATACTGCCAAAAGCGAATTGTTGCTTCTTGGCGACAGCTTCAAGAACGCACTGGTAAATTAAACGTTATTCAACCAAAATTTTGCCACAAATTGATGTCTATGTCTAAAACGATAGACGACTCACCAATAAGAAAAGAAAAACAACTCTGAAAATTTCTTTTTTTCACTGTCCTGGTTGAATTCGTTTGTTTTGGTTTTTTGATCTTTCCTATTTGTGGCCAACCAAAGAAATAATAAGTAAAAAACTCTCTTCTTGCATGTGACTGAATTTATTTTAATTTATTTTTTTTCCTCTGTTTCTATGATTTGTTACGACAGAAAAAAATTGAAAGCGCCGAACAACACGTGATCGCTGTTAGCAAATCGACCGCAGCCTCGGTGATTAAAGAAGTTGTGTTAGCTAAGGATGCTTTGGAGAAGAAAGAAAAAGATTTGTTAACCACTATCCACAATTTGACGGCACAAAGATTAGATTACTTAGACAATCGTAAGCGTACGATCACGATTATGGAACAGGCATTGAAAATTGCCTCGGTTAATCTGAAAACTGTTTTGGAAAACGGTGGCAACGCGTTAGACATGATCACTTTACAGCGGTTCGCGCAGGCACAGGTACGACTTATTTGTCAAAGACAATTTTTTCTTTTTTTTTTTTATCTTCATTTCCATCCCTCCAGAGTTTTTTTATTGATTTTTAATATCCAGATAGACAACATTTCCGGATAGAAATTTTCAGAGAGAAAATAGGTATTAGAAACACTTCAGACCCCATCTAACCGTTAGAACAAACTTTTCATCACCTGAAGAAACGAAAAATACTTTCTAAACTAATTACAATCCTGTTGTTTCTTTGCAGATCGAGTACGTTCGTTATTTGAAGGACCATTTCCCGGACATCACCCAGTACAACATCAAACTCAACGGTTTCGAGAACAAACTCCTGGAAGTGTTGCAAAACTGTGGCGAGATTCAGGAGACAAAGTCGTCTGTGGTGAATCCCGAATCGATCTTTGCCAACAACGTGCCGGTCAACAATTATCATCCGGAGCGTGCAGTGGGTTACGGCCGACACTCATCTCACGTGCGACTGGGCCGACCAATTCTTCTGGCTCGTCACAATGTGGTGACGCAATGTCGCGCTGGCAGTCCCGTCCCGCTCCCTCTGATGGTCATCAAGTACCCCGAAGGCAATCCTCTTGCCCTGACAAGACCCTGGGGAGTGGCTTGCGACCCCGATGGCAATATGGTTGTTGCCGATCGTTCCAACAACAGACTGCTCGTGTTCGAGGTCAACGGAAACTACGTGCGCACCATCGGCGAGGCCGGCAGTGGTCCTCTACAATTCTCCAGACCAGCTGGCATGTGCTTTGATTCCAGAAAACGACTCATCGTTGCCGACAAAGATAATCATCGAGTCCAGGTAGATTATATACAAATTCCAAATTTATGTCGAAAAATATGTAGTTTCCTCGGGAGTCGTCCGACTGACTTGTTCTAAACTTGTACTACTTGTTTCGCAGGTGTTGACAGTGCAGGGTAAGTTCCTCTTTGAGTTTGGCTCGCGAGGTTCATTTGAAGGTCAGTTTAGTTACCCCTGGGACGTGGCGAGCAACTCCAACTGTCAGATCGTGGTTTCGGACACGCGGAACCGTCGCATCCAGATGTTCAGCGCAGAGGGCCACTTCATCCGCCAGTTCGAGCCCTCGGACGCCAGTCGGGTCTGCGAGAACGTCAAGTTCGGTTACAAAGTGTTGGACTCGCCTCGTGGCGTTTGCTTCACTCCCGAGGGCAAGCTCCTCGTCACCGACTTCAACTACCACCACATCCTGAGCGTGGACCCGGACTTCCGCAAATGCCGCATCATGAAGATCTACTTCGACTCCAAGACCACGCTGCAGCGACCGCAGGGTATCATCTGCGACGACGAGGGTAACGTCGTTCTCGCTGACTCGAAGAACCACCGGGTTCTTGTACTCGACCCGAGCATGAAGATCAAGTGGGTGTTTGGCTCGAATGGCACCCGCGACTGTGAGATGGAACGCCCGTCGGGCGTTGCACTCACACCAAATGGCAATATAGCGTTCGTCGATTTTGGCAATGATCGTCTCCTAGTTTACTAAGGCGTTATTTATTTCCACCTGTTTCATTCTAAAACAGCCCGCTGTTTTCTTTCTTCTCTCTCTATCTCTCTCTTTCTCACTCACCCCTTTTATTTATTTGTCGTGTAGTTATCGTTAGGCCACGCATGACATGCCAAACCATTGTACACCAAGTTAATTACTTTTTTTTGTTTTTTTGTTTTTTTTTTTTTTTGTTTTTTAGTAATTTGTGAATGTTTGCATTGGAAATTGAGTTTAAAAATAGAACAATTCCATTCGAGCAGAACAATTTAAATAATTGCTCATGTGCAAAAAAAAAGTCCACACTGGAGACAAAAAATGAACAAATGGTGGAAGACTAGAAAGGGCGAAAAAATCTTGGCAGACTGACAATACAAATGGCAATTTGTCTTAGCACGTAGTTAACCTTTTCAGAATGGAATTCGCAAGGTACAATGTTTATAATGGGTATAATACCAGTGTATCAATAAGCTGAGAAATTGTTAATTAGAAATGTCACAGGAAGGATGGTTGTTTCGCTGGTCATCTTAGGCGAACAATAAGGATCGTTTCAAAATGGACGTTTAAAATAATCATAAAACAAGCCGAACGCGCAAAATGTTGGAAAAGAATAATGTGTTGACTGTAAATGTTGCAAACCATTTCATGCAACAATTTTAAGTGAAAAGAATTAACAGCCGAGTTGGTATATGTGTTTAGCTCGAAAAAGGTAATTTAAAAAAAGGAGGCAATTACCCCCGGACGAATCTGTACGTTTATTCTTCGGCTGAATCGTAAACCTTTATTTGACGACATTTCGCACTATTTTACAAACTGATTCAGGTTGATAACCCCGGTGTCCCGCTAGAGTGTAATTTGAAAACCATTTTTATTGCCGCGGCATTGTATAATCGGCGTGAAAACAAGAGAGAGAGAGAAAAAATGGGAAAACCGTGCTCCGACGGAGTGGCATCGACAATAACTTACCAGGACTCGCAAAAAGCATTTCACAGCAATTCATTGCAAATGCCATAATTCAACGCGTTTCCGTTACTTCCGAGCGTCGTTATAAATTTGATTGGGACTTTTTTTTATGGCCAACTACAAGTCGAACGAAATTTACAATCCCGAGACAAAAACGTCACAAATTCATTTTGTCGGGAAATTCGGTTTAATTCGATCCTATACTATTTCTCGTAGATTAAAATTCGATGACGAAAAAAGGTTTATGACAAAATATTTATAAATATTGATATTTATTTTATATGCTATATCTTTATCATATAATAATATTATACCATATCATATTTTGTATACATTCTTGTCGTATTTTTCTTTCTTGAATGATAATTCAAATATTAAGTGTTAGTATATTTTAATTTTATATTTTCCATATAAATGTAAAATATATTTTTACGGTGAATTTTATATATATTTTATATTCTAAGTATAATATTTGATGCCGCTTTATAAATTATTTATAAATGTGTTATACGTTGAATTATACGTAAGGAAATATTTTGAAACTGGAGAATATACATCAAATATATTTTTGAAATATTAACACATTTGTGTTAATCAGCCAAACTCGATGTTAACCAGAATCAAAATAAATGAAAATATGGAATATATATTGGATATTAATATTTTATAAATATTTCAATATAAAATTAATATAGATTTCATAAATTGCATGTTAACATGCAATTTCCATACACAGATAAAAAATATAAGTCGAAAATATATTTCACGTATATTTCATATATTTAAAATATATCCATATATGATATATTCTACATGTAAGTCATTCATAAATTATTTATGAACCAGCAATATGTTATATGAAATGTAAAATAAATATAATTTTCATCGCAAAAATACCCCTAGTAAAAAAATCATATTTTTCATACAAAAAACATATATTGAAAATATATTATTCCAATATACAAACTTTTTTACTAGGGATATCATATTCATATGAAAAATATACAATTAAAATATATACTTCCACTTATATTTTTGCCTCTGTGGGTTGTATTTAATATATATATATTTGGAAATAAATATTCGTTCGTATATATATATAGATTTGATAGAATAATATGTTATGAAGATAAAAATTTGAACTGAAGATAGGGCGTTGCACGGACCATAATTGTTAGCGATTTTGTTGGCGATTTAATTTGCGCTGTATTTTTCTTGGATCTAAGTACTCAGGCGTTACATATAAGTCGTTTTTCATTATCGACGTAAAGTGCCCTTCCGCGTTACTTTTTCGCTTCACGCGATGTTTTGTTTGAGCGCTCAAGTGTTTCCGCGAATCGTCCCGAAGAGAATAGCGCACGAGAGAGTCAACGTGATTCGTCAGCGATAGCATGCGAGAATTCGCGTCAATGCAAAAGTTTACGGTAAATTCCCGTTTATTTGCGCGTGATTGGAGATCGAGACCAGTCGGCTCTGCTATAAAAGGGATCGCAAAAGTCTTCTAGTCTTTAATTAAGAAATCACGTGTGAAAAATTGTACACAAGAAACGATGATTATATTATTTAGAAAACTACATTCAAGTTCAACCGCACAGCTAGTGAGATATTTTTGTTATTCAATTTTTTTTATTATCAATTTTTCAACGAGCTAAAATTATTTATTAAATTATAATTTGATTGGAAAATTTGAAATTGATAGAATGGAATTTAAAATTTTCAAAAGGAATTTTTGTAGTTGCAAATTTTGTTTCATCATATTGCAAAGTTCATAAGGAAAACAAATAACTTTTGAAAAATTTTTGTTGGCACTGTTTTTTTTTAATTTTGATATTAAAAGTTGCTTCGTGTACAAAATCGAAAATGAATTTTAGATAATCAATTGAGAAAAAATTATTGACTTCGCCGGGATTAAGGGTAAAAAAGAATTTAAGAGGAACAAATTGAGTTTAGAAACGGACGTGTAATTAAAACATAAAAAAATGCTACAACTGCTTGGCGGATTGTTTTTGCTCGGGCAATTTAGATTTCGAGTTTAGCAGCACAATGTTAGCTGCAATTGTCGGACAATAAATTTTCTGCACGCGATGCGAGAGCCTAATTGCGTAACATTTATTGTAGAACGAATATGCGAATCGGACTGTGCGTCGGCAACATTTTTGTAAATGATGACGGAAACGTATATGCATCCATATAATTCGTATCAAAGAAGGTGCCACATGAAGGAAAAAGATTTTTTCATACCTTTGGATTATTTCTAAGATTCTGCATACATTTTTTGTTATCAATCGATAACAAAGCATCTTTTGAGCATCTTTAAGAATTTGAAGCATTTATTTTAATATATCAAAAAATATATTCTGAATAATAGTATATAGTTTGAAGGTAGAAAGCCATACGAAATATCATAAAATATGAATTTTCCCCTTTAGAATGTGGCAATTAACTTTTCATAATAATTCAATTAACTTTAGACAACAATTTCGATTTTTATATTCTATCAATTTTTCATATTATAATTTAATTGATTAAATTGAAGAATTTTGATTCAAGATATTTTAGGCAAAACCCTCAAGAACGAAAATAGAAACCAAAAATATATTAGAAAATATACATGATTCTTTATATATAAAATTTGAATAGAAAAAAAATTTTTTCCATTATATTATATGTTTAGTAAATTATCGTAATTAGTCAATAAGTTTAATAGATATAAATCGTATTGTTATAATGTTGATGTAATA
>JAAMPD010000017.1:141318-158382 GCA_025266255.1 Trissolcus basalis
AGGACAAAGGGTATCTCAGACGCAGTTCGCCCGGTGCGCATTGAAAATTTGTACACACAATTGAGTCGATTTCGCAGCTCTGCAAATTTTTCTGAGAGCATTATATTATATATTTCTCATATTATATATTTCAATTCGGCGCAACTCATATATATTTTAATTCGGCGCAACTGCGTAATCTAAACGCAGGATTCTTATCTATTTTTTTCATGTCGGCGCAATCGCAGAAGCCCCATAATAATCGTTTATTTTTCTCAATTATTTTTAGGCTGTCATTAAATTCCATCAATGGAGTACAATGTCCGCACGAGAGGTCGAGCAGTTACAAACAGATTTGACTGAACTCGAGAAAGGACTTACCATATCGGACTCGACCCAACAACTCAGAACTGAACTTACAAATCTTCGCAACAAGGTAAGAGTGTCGCGGAGGTTTTCATCCTCCAGCCTCGGGTTCATTTGTAATCATAATTTGTTAATCACAGTTTGATTTTAGTAAGTATGCAATGAATCGGTGTATCTCCCAGAACTATATGTGTTGAGACTAAAAAAATGAACAAAAAAAAGTTTAAATGGTAACTTCTCGTTTGAAAGTAAATTGTGGCATTTCAGATCCCCGTGTCAGAGCAGAGCCTTCGACAAAAGGTTGGAACGCGTGTGCTCCCCTTTACGTATTTACCTCATATTTAATATAATCATTTGTTTTGGCACCTCTATCTAATGATAATCAAATAGCTTATCATCGTTCTAACAGTGCCTCCTACTGCAGAACTGCTTATCTCTAAAGATTTGGATCCAAGTTAAACGTGCACAGCGAATTAATTTCATTTGTCTGTCGAATGGACGAAAAGGCCCGGTGAACTCGGTCGAGAACGATTCAATTAAACAAGTCAAAATTAGATATTCTTCCTAACGCTAATGTGGCATGATTCGTACTCGCAAGGCTACATGCACGAAGCTGGCTTGATCAAGTCAGAAAAATATTTAAGTACATCACTATTAAAAACAAAAACAAAAAAAAAACAAATTCATCCGCAAAAATATTACCGAAAATAAAAGAGTACTTGAAAAGTAAATTACGTTCGTTGCTTTTTAATAGAATCATTTTTATTTTTCAGTTGCTTGACACTGAGCAAAGAAGTTTGCTCCTCGAGTCGGATGTGGACATTCTGTCAAAACTTGCGACAGAAGCAGGAGGTTTCTTGGACTCGGCACAGAACGATTTACAAAACATCTCCGATGAGCTGGTGCAACTTTATCATCACGTCTGTACAGTTAATGGGGAAACTCCGTCTCGAGTTGTTTTGGACCATGAGAAAATTATCCCGGATAAGGATAATGAAAAGAACAAGATTGAGTGGTGCAGGTCGTTGTTTAAGACTGACATCAAAATCGAAGACTTGGAGAGTCTTAGCAAAGCTAAGGAAATTGCTAAACACATCGAAACTTTGATGGACCAAATTAAACACCTGCGCAGTGCTGTGGAACACACAATCGGTCTTTCCAAACTCGAGCACAAAGTTTGCCACATCTGTGAAGGTAAAATATTTACAACCACTCAAGTCCTTATTATTTCCACAACCCCTTTTGAACGTATTTCATAACCGCAAATAATTTGATTTTACAGGCAACGTGACGGAGAACAAAGTTGAAGTACAAGAACTACAAGAACAGGTGATCAAATTAAAGGCCCTTCTCTCGGCTAAAGCAGAGCAAATCGCCACTCTGCGAACTGTGCTCAAATCAAATAAAAACACTGCTGAAGTTGCTCTTACTAATTTGAAGAGCAAGTATGAAAACGAGAAGAGAGTCGTTAACGAAACCATGCTCAAGTTAAGAAACGAGCTTAGAGTTTTGAAAGAAAATGCAGCCACTTTTTCAAGTAAGTCTTCAAAACCCGGTCAAAGTAATTTATCTGAGTTTATTTATTTTTTGAAGTGATATTTTTAAATGTGATACTTTTTAGGTTTGAGAGCGATGTTTGCAGCTCGGTGCGAGGAGTATGGAACACAAGTGGAGGAGTTACAACGACAGCTGGCTATTGCAGAAGATGATAGAAAAACTCTGAATCAGTTGTTAAGACTTGCAGTGCAACAGAAGCTCGGTCTAACGATGAAGTTGGAGGAATTGGAAGTAGACAGGGAGCTGAGAAACACGCGACGACACGCCCCGAGCGGTAACGGGCGTGGAAGAACGCGCTTATCGCAGCAGACAAACCGTCCTCATCTAGGCAGGGATTTCATTTAGAAGATGTTTAAGATGTGGAGCAAGATTTTATAAACGTGTGAAAACCACGTTCGCCATCAAAATGAATTTCAACCCCTTGTATGATTAGTAATCAAAGTAATTGTATCGTCAAATATTTCGTCCTTGATGAATTTTACAGTTGATTCAATTGGATCTTATGACAGAGGATTCAGCTCTGTTAATGTTTACGTTAAAATCGGGCCAGTAGAAAATATATAAGGCTACGAGGAAATCAACTTTACATTGAAACGAGATAAGATGATTGAAATATTTATTTGACGAGACAAGTCGGATGCCTAATCCGATGTTTTTTCATCACTTTTTACAATCGCAATTGCAGCCGCCCTAAAGTGTATCCTCACAATTTTATGTAATTTAGATTAGAAAATCCGTTCAATTTATTCGCGTGACTACCTAATGACGAGCACAAGCGAAAAAGACGACGCCGTCCTTACTATACGGTGCATAAATTAAAGTACTTTGAAAATCGCGACAAAGTAAATTACAGAGAAAGAAAGAGAGAGAGAGGGAGAGAGAGAGAGTGAGAAAAGAATCATATAATTAAATCCGTCGTTTCTTGCACCATCAGCTTTGCTCCATATCCGCTCCAATGCTCCATAAGAGATTTTATTTATTTTTGTCGTCACTGTCCACCATTGATATTTTTTTCCCCGATTGTAAAATTGTACGATAATTGTTAATCGTATTCAATGCAAATGAATTAACCGTATTTATGAGCACCATGTACGCTTGCGCAATCAGTAGCACTGTATTTATACAATCATACTATTAAGCGTTGATTTGTGTACTCACTGTCTGCTTTGTTTTTACAATTTTTGAATTTTCAAAATGTCGATTATTTTTGCACGACTGAATAACTTTTATCATCTGACAATGTTATCGAATTAGTAAAAAATGAGCATTTACGTCCAGCTATCTGTGATTCAGACGTCCAATTTTAAAAATTACAATAACTATTGTGGTTTTCAAACATTGTTGTTCAACTTGTTTCAATCGTTTTATCATTGACGCAATAATTTTTTGATAAAACTGTTTTATAGCTCTGAAAAACAAAATTGATTTCAGTAGTTTTGCATGTAGGTAAATTATCTAGTTGATATAGGTACATGCGAATGATGAAAAATTAGTAACCAAGAATGTTTTAAATTAAAAAAAAAAAAAAAGACAATTGAACGATGTGTAAGACAATATTGAGACATCGTGAGGTTTGCAATTTATAATCAAATTATAAAAAGAAATCATGCAAAACGTGTAGGAATAATGAAAAGTAATTATTCATCATTTACCAGCATAATCTGATTATATGACAATTAATGTTGTTAACCTTTTTATAGTACATTTTATTTAATTTTAAGATTGAATGTAAATGGTTATAACACACGAATATATCTAATGTAACTAGTCCGCGTTTTTAATGGGTTGTGGTAAAATTAATCTATACTTTTTATCTTGAAACACTGTACTATTCAAGACATCACATTGACAGTATTGATGTGGAAGAAACAAATTTTGTTAAGTGAATGATCGCAATTGAAGAAACAAAAAATTTCAACGAGTTTCATATCAAGCTCAAAGGTATCAATTTTTATAGCTTTTAAATCGTTAAGTTTATCTTAATATTTTCTTAACAAAACGAGTTTCCTAACATTTTTATTGAACGTTTGTTTGTGAAATTCTTGAACAATGTTATCTTATTAGTAGCCGTGTGACATAATATGGTTGTATAAGTTAAATTTTGATTTTAAAATTTTGCTGTTTTTTGAAAACCGTATTATATTTTATGTATAGACATATTTATAGATACCAGGTTGAATAGGTATAAATTATTATTGAACAGTAGTTGTTAAATATTATATTCAGCCAATAATGTTTGATACATTTATATTTAATATATAGACATAGGTAATAATTTTAGAATTATTAAACGTAGTAGTATGATTTCAGTATATTTGAAATATCTAAAAAAAACTATTGTCATATGGTTTTTAATATCATTTATTTGCACGGACTGAATGAATAACATCACACAATTAAGCAGCATTATGAAAGAAATTTTTTTCAGAATAGTGTGCATTTATCGATCGTGCCATCAATTAACTACAATTTTGTAAAAAGAGTTGTTTATACAACGCATTAATTAGTTCCATTCTTATAATAATCACTTGACAATTTTTTTTATCTTTCATTTTTAAAAAAGAACTGATTGAATTTTAATAATAATTTAATTAAAAAAATCATACTTGAATAAAGTGTGTTGAATAAATGATCGCTCAAAAATGAAATTTTCGTATTGAAATTATAAGATTAAATTATTATCATATGAATTTTAAGTGATAAGAGAATGGAATTAAATAATAAATTCGTATATATCATTACAATATAAAATTGTATATATCTATACATATTTATAAATATAAAAATATATTTTTAAATAAAAAGTTACTAATATTTTATTTTAATTCAATTAATTGTATTTTTAGCTATAATTAGAAATATGTATTGAATGAAAAAAATATTAAATTATTAATACCAACAAAAATTGTTTCGTCCTATATTTTCTTGAAATTGAAGCTGTCTTTCCTTTTATATCCTGAATGTAAACGAAAGCGATATTTCATCATAATGGAAAATGCAAATGCGATCTGTCTGAAAATTTATTAGCATGATTATGATAAGATAATTTGAGACACAATCTCAACACATTTTTTATTTTTGTGTGAATCTTTTGAAATATTCACATTTCATTTTCACGATGTTGATAACAAAATATTCCACCGACTATTGGAATCATGATTAATTTTGAATTAATTGCAACAAAGTGCACAATCGTATGATTCAAAAATACACCAAACCTCCTTTTCCATTCAAATTCTGAAAGTAATGCAGTAATCTTTTTATCAGCTACTGCAATTCAAGAAGTTTGTCTAGTATGAGCAATGTTTCAAAAGTGTTTCAATTAAACTTAGTCAACTCTAAGATTGTGAATACAAAAGTATACGAACAACTGGCTTCGATGCATCGAGCTAGTTTGCGAATGGGATGTGAAAAGTTGGAATCAGAGATAGAAGATGGACCAAATAGAAGATCAAAAGATAGAAATTAATAATTACAGAAACCAATGGCTCGTGTGTTTGATAGGTATCTCATTTATTACTCAATAAAAATTCATTAAATAACTTTTTTTTATTTTTCAGTCAGTCTGGCTCCCTTCATTTCTGGTCTCGCGAACGGCTGGACTTCACCATATTTAGCGCAATTGAAATCTCATAATTCAAATTATTATTTTCGTTTGAGTGATTATGAAACTTCATGGGTTGCAGCGTTGATATTTCTCGGTCGAGCTATTGGTGCATTTTTAGGTTCTTTCATCCAAAGTAAGTATAGTCTATTAAATTTAGAAATTCTACAAACAATCGCTAAGAAAACCTATGTTGTAATTATTCATTGTAGTATTCATCGGACGTAAAAAAACGCTGCTTTTTAGTTCTTGCATTTCGATTTTGGGATGGACGTGTACAATTTTGGCGAGAACGGTTACTTGGCTATATATATCAAGGGTTTGTTGTGGACTTTCATCTGGGATAATGTGGACGTCATTGGCTCTATTTCTCGGAGAAGTTGCTAATCCAAAAATACGAGGATCCTTGGTAACTCATTTAGTTTAAAAAAATTGTTCCACTCAGAGTGTCAATATTAATAATAATATATTTTTAGATATTTTTCAATGTGAATATGTCATATCTTGGATTATTTGTTGGAAACTTGTTGGGACCATATATTTCAATGGATGTGTTTGCTTATTTCACCCTTTTATGTAACACATTATTTCTTATACTCTTTTCCATGATCATACCGGAATCTCCTTATCACCATCTAGGTAATAACAATTTACCGGAAGCTGAAAAGTCGTTGCAGTGGTTCTTGAAAAAGAATAATGTAAAGGATGAATTGCGCGAATTGGAAGAGTACACTCAAACCTCGAGATTAACCTTCTTTAAACGAGTTAGTGATTTTATGAAACCAGGTAATCCTGTTTTATCCGTTATTGTACAACTTGATCATTTCATATCAGTTTAATGAAATTACACCTTTTTATTTTGTAGATCACTTGAAAAACGCTGCCGTATTATTAGGGCTTAACTTTTGTGTATTTGTGAGTGGCAGTAACGCGATTAACAGTTACATGGAAATTATCGTAAAAGAAATTGAGATCAGCATGAATTCGAGCGTTGCCGTGATTGTTATATCGTTTTGTATGATTTCCGCTGGTTTTACAGCGACCTTTTTGATAGACATCGTTGGTAGACGACAATTACTCTGTTTTTCCAGTATCGGTGTTGCAACTGCTTTATTTTTGATAGGACTTTGCTTTTATTTCATTAGTATTAATTACCGTCCGGTGAACATCACGTGGTTTGCTTTACTGTCTATGTTATTATTTGTGATGTCGTTTAATTATGGTTTGGGCTCGATACCCACGACACTGGTGGGTGAGATGTTTCCACCGAGTATCAAAGTGTTTGCCAGCTTGATGTTTAGTTCAAGTTCAGCTTTTTGTGGTTTTATGGCTACTTTGTCTTTTCAACCGTTCAATGATTTAGTTGGTAAAAATATCGCTTTCTGGATCAGAGGATTAATCATATCAGTGTCAATACCATTTACTTATTTTGCAATCAGAGAAACCAAAGGCAAATCTTTATTGGAAATACAAAAGTTTGTAACATCAACTAAAGTAACAAAATAAACGATTTATAATTTTGTACCTTGATGGGTAGAGGCTTCTTCGTGTGTAATGTTTTTTTGAGATTTGAAACATCCGAAACTCAGTCTTCCACGAAATTTGGGTGTTGTAAATGTATATAAGACAGGATTGACGGCACTATTAATCGGAAGAATAAAAACAACGATCCAAGCGTGTAAATCAGCTGAAAATTTCAAGTTTTAAGAACATTTTTGTATTTAAAGAAAATTAAAACCAGTATAAACTGTTATGAATCAGTTCAGTTGAATATGAGCTTTACTTACGTGCAGCTGGATAATTCATGAGTGCTAATACTTTAAGAACAATAATCGGAGTCCAACATATGAGGTTGGTGAGAATTATCAGAAAAAATCTGAGAGCAAACTCTGAATCTCTGACTGATAACGTAGTTGCGCAACGTGTTTTACAAATGCTTATGAACATAGAGAAGTAGACGTAAATGATAATTCCAAGACTGAAAATTTAAACGAATTAAGTCTCTCTTAAAACAATAAAATGATTTATGTTTCACACTCGGTATAATTTTATTTTCAATTCGGAATTCATTAGGAACTAATACCTTAGCACATTTAGTCCTAGAAAAATGAAGGCAGAGTATTCCCAACCAATGAAAAACGGATCATCTATATGAAGAGGGAAACACATCCCATTGGCACCATAAAATCTCGTACTATTTCTCCAATAAGCAGCTTTTAATGAGATCATGTTTTTTTCAATTGAATAGGTTTTTAATATTCATAGCGGATGAAAATAAAGGCAAAATAAATACCAGGGAAAAACGCAAGAGTGAATCCCATGGCCCATATCAAAAACATGCTAGTTGAAGCAGTCCGGGCGGTCATAAAATGTTTTCTTTTCAATGGCGCTGTAATTAGTACGAAACGCTCGACAGATAGGAATGATAAGATCATCATTGAAACCTGTCAATAAAAGGAAAATGCAATTCACAATATGAAACTGTTAACAAGTATGAGAAATGTTTGTCACCTGTGAAGATGTCATTGCTATGATTCCAACAAAAGAGCAGAACTTCGAAGACATCCATGAGCTCGCAAAATTATTATACAAGTCACGATATCGAAGATCTTTGAAAGCGATGATGAAAAGGTACAATCCCATTAGCATGTCTGATACTGTAAATAATTCATCGAGAAAATAACCTCGACTTGAACTCGTAACTTGCAAATTATTGTAAATAACTCACGAGCTAAATTGCGAATGAAAATACTTAGTATTTGATTTTCATCTTTTGCAGTAAATCTTTCCCAGAGTACTAATAAGTTGCCGATAAATGTAACACTTGAAATACTCCAAACTGCGATCCTTAAGATTTGTTTTCCTAATAAATCTGATAATGAAGACAACCCTGTGAAAAACATGATTGATATTAAATTTAATATTTTTATTGACAACAAATTTTACATTTTTGATAAATGTGTGATCCAGTTTCTACCATCACTTGTAGGATAACACTTCGGTACCATTGGAGCATACGTAGTACAGTAATAAAATTTTTTGAAATAACTACAAGAGTTATAGAGCTGTGTTAATTTATAGAGAGATATTAATGTATATTTATTACAATTATTAATTATTGCAATCTTACATAAAAGTTAAGTTTGGAAGTGCGTTGAACATATTTTGTTCAGCTTGGTCTAAATCAATGTCTTCGAGGCCACTATAAAAATTTTAATATTTTCATTTATTCAATAGAACGGTAAAAAAGGTTACATACTCACAGGGATTGCAAATTTGTCAACTTTGAAAATAGGTCTAACGGAACATCATTTATTGGATTGTTTCCGAGTGTCCTGAGAATAGAAAAACATTACATCATAGTACCAAAAATAAAAATTAATTTCAGTTTGTTTATAAAAACTTACAATTTATTTAAATTTCTAAAGTGTTGAATGCATTGTAAGGTATTTTGGAAATATTGTTGAATGACAAAACTCTGTAATCGTAACATTAATTGAAAAAATAATGTGAAAGGCATAGATGATTTTCATTAGAAAAACAATAAAAACTTAACTGAATCTTACAATTCAATAAGTTGTCCGATTTGGAGGAAGGAATAAAAATCAATAATGCTGATGTTGTTATCTTCGAGGTGTCTGAAGTTTGAATAAGTAGGCATGAATTTCAATAAAATGAAAATATACAAATCAAATTATATGACAAATGTAATTCACTTACAAATTGCGAAGTTCTGATAGACCTTCGAACAAATCAGAAGGAAGAGATTGTAATAAATTGTCATTCAAACTCCTAAAAAAGTCGGAAAAGATGAAATTTTGCATATAAGTATTTTTTCGAGATGTTTATTAATCTTTTTCAAATTTTAACTGCATAGATACAATTCTTGTAGAGCTGGCAAAGGAGGAAATTTCAAAGTATCTTGTCTCAAACAATTATGATTCAAATTTCTGAGAACAGAAAAATGTATACAAGATGATTTTGGTATTATTAATAATTGATATTCATGAATTCAAAAAAACATACATCCATGATAATGATGTGCTGTTCGCAAAATCAGTAAAGTCAGCTGAAACCAATTTGTTATTGTCTAATAGTAAAGTATCTAATTTTATTAACCCATAGAATTGACCGACATGAATGTTCTCTAATAGATTGTGTTTCAGCACTCTGGAAAATATCAATTTTATACAATATTGAACTTTTTGAATAATTCAAGACATTCGTAGTTTTTACTTACAAAAAACTCAAGTCGTTTTGATTTTTGAAAGCCATCTTTTCCAATACTGTAATTTTATTGTATCCTAGATGTCTGAAAACCAGCAATAAGAATTCAATAATTTAAAAAAGAAAACATATAACCAAATCTAAAGTTCTTATTGTGTAAATCTTACAAGATATCAAGCTTGCGATAATTACTCAGAGAATTCACAGATATATTACTGATGAAATTACTTGTAAAGTTTCTGCAGGAAATTAAAATTATTTAGTGTAAGACATTCTTTTAAATAACACTGAAAATATATTAACAGCTTACGCACAAATTAGTAATATTTTCTGAAAAAGTACTAGGAATTTCCAGGTATCCACTGCAGTTAGCTCGACACTCAATGTATGTGCAAGCCAATGGAGCACTAGAATGATCTATCACAAATGTTCTAAACTATTATTTCCCCTTTCATTATTATACGATTTCTTAGTATTTACACTTACCACAAGTAGCGTTCGGAGCTTTTCTTATTAATAATTCAGGAATCCAATCATTGAAACCATTTAGATCAACTAAAAATCAAATTCATGCATGAATTTATTCTTTCACACTTAATTAGTAGATATTATTCAGAAAATTTACCACAATCAGTTTCATCATCGCCATAAAGACAATTTTGTTCACCATTACACCAAAATTTTTGAGGAATACAATTCGTGGTATTGGAGCATAAAAATGTTCCTACATGACACTTATCTATCGTTTGAAATGTTGAACATTAGTGAGAGTTAAGAACAAATTTTCCGGTTAATCTATTACTTACTTTGATTGAAGTAGTACATCAATACAGCAAGTGTAAAAACAATTACAATCACAGAAATACCAATAATGACTATGTACCTGTATCTCATGATCTTATTTATAAACTTATAATTTTTTTCCACCAAGTAAAACTAAATCATGGTTTGCTACCGCATACTACAATGAATGCATCTGTTGAACTGCAGCAACTAACGCAATTCCATTTCTGCACTTCTACACATAAGATAGATTTTATTTGCTGACTGTTACTATGATTGGCTAGGACCTTAAGTTGATTGAAAATTTACATAACAAATATTTGAGAAAGATTTTCATTACTTGAAGTAATTGACAGAAATAGTTTGTAAAATAAATGATTACAATTTTTTAACTATAAACATTTATTCATCTAATTTTCACAATACGAAAACTCTAAAAAAATATCGCTTTTTTGTTCGTTTTTATCATTTTTTTTGTAAATAGATATTCTTGGACAACTTGTTATCAGTGGAACAAAAATCATTAACTATAAACTAATTTTATTTTAAGGGATGTTCGAAGAATATTTAAAAATCAACGTCTAAAACCTGAAATGTAAAAATGTCAAATATCAGTAATTAATTTATATTATCATTAGAATTTCAATTTTTAACGTAGAATACTACATTTTCTTACATGAACGATCATTATTTAATTTTTTCGCATTCCAATGCCTTAAACAGTGGGTCGAAACTGATGATATAGCTCTTCGATTCACCTAAAATTTAACAATTTATTTGATGTATTCATTTAAAATATGTTATAAATCAAATTTTTTCAGGATGAATTTTTACCTTAAGATAATAGAAAGCTTTTTCACAGCCGTAGGCATTTTTAACCCAAATGCAATATGTTCCTTCGTCAGAAGGAATAGCTCTTTTCATAATCAGTCGAATGTAATCATCAATGACTTCTTTATAAGTTCGAGGACCATTTGTAATGTCTTGGGTACCTTTCATCCATTGAACTGAATAATAAATTTATTTAGAAAATTTTACTTCTAATGGAATACATTTGTTTAATAATATTATAAATTTGTTAAAAATTTTACCTCTCGGTTTGGGCATTCCAGAAACTCTAAAAGATACTGATACATCTTCTCCGATTATAACTTCAATTATTTTTTCCCTCGGTCTTGTAATAAACATTGCTGGTTTTCTGACATTGTAGTAACTAGGTAAATTGTGTAGCTTGCTTGTCGTTACTGAGTAATTAAAGTTTGTTCTTTGGTACAATGAACTGGTAGTTAAATCTGAAATAAAAATGATGTACTCATTTTTACATTCATATTTGTTTTTTTTTATTTCCATAGTAGTTTTGATAACTGAGTGGAATTTTATACCTTTTATATCACTTCTGCGAATACTATATGATGAAGCAACTTCTACATCCGCCGAAATTCTTATAAATGCACCTGTTCTAACATGTCCGTATGTATTGCTAGCAATACACGTGTAATAACCAGAATCCACGGGTAATGCACCATATACTTCCAACTTTGATGTAACAATATTTATTCGTATGTGCTCTCGATGCCAGGCGTTAATTCTTTCTCCATTCCTCATCCACTGAATTTCTGGTTTAGGATTGCCAATAGCTACACACTCGAGTCGAATAACTTTACCGACAGAAATTGTGACGTTACTTAGTTGTTTACAGAAAATTGGTGGTCGTCCATGAACTACACTCTGTAATGGTACAAAATTGAATTTATTGGTTGGACATGACAATTTAATTTAATACAAGTTTTAAAAAATTACCTGTGTCGTTAGGGCATATCTTCTTGAAGGAGAATATAATTCATCATAGTTAACAAATGATATAGGTTTCCTTCGATATGTTGGTCGTATATATGTATCGTATACAGACGAGTCATATATTTTTGGTAAATAATAATTGTCATAGTTCAAAGTGAGATTATAATTCACACTCTTGCTTGTTTTGGCTGTATATCCAACAAGAGCACTATAGCATCTCGAGTAAGATTCACGTTCAGGTTCTTCTACATGCAAAGTCAAATATGATTTGCTTCGTAATGAAGAAGTTGGTAAGACGGAAAGTGCTCGTTTAGAGGAATACAAGTTTGAATGCAATCTATTTACATCGATGCTAGCACTGTAATCAGTTATTTGAAGTTTGTTTTTATCAGTCATGGATTCTGCTGATTTGTATCTTTTCATATCATGTTTAGGATAGTACAAGTGAGAATGTAACAAAGCACCACTGGACGTGGAAGGTAGATGACTGATCGACCGATGAAGTCTTGTATTGATACGTAAATTATCATTAATATTTGATAGTCGGCTGGGTTGGTGTGAACGTAAATCGTGTTGAGAGCCTGCGTATTCCAAAATGTGGGTTGATACCAATTTTCTTTTGTCGCGAAGATCAGCAGGTAGTCTGCTACGGTAAGATTTGAAATTTTGCGGTTCTATGATAGATTCTGCAGACTGGAATCGTTTTAAGTCACGGACATGAGTATCCAAGCGAGGTGTATCTCGGAATAAAACAGATCTTGACAACGGGTCTATAGTTGCCGTTCTTAGATTGAGACATGCTAGCGTGTCCAAAGATCTATTTAATCTGGACCATTTCTTACTTTCAAAATCATCTACGATGCTTTGATATGGTCTACAAGGATAATGATAATAGTATCTCGAAACTCTCGATCCTGTTGCACTTTTGTCCACTAAAGATTCTGCAGATTTGAATTTTTTTGAATCGGTAAATGTAGAAACTGGTAACAAATGTAAAGGTTTGTAAGCATTTGATTTGTGAAGTGTTTCTGAATCTCTTTTATGAGTCATATCAGTTCTCAATTTTGGAAGAATGTTCCTGGAATACGTTGGCCTATCATGATACTTCTCAAAAGTATCATCTTTACCTGTTGATTTCATTTCACGATTGATCTCAGAAGTATATATTATCTGTGGTAAAACTTCTACGGAGTCATACTTCGGGTGGCGTAATATTGTAGTTTTCTCTTTGGTCTGGTGGTCTATTTCTCGTGATGTTGAAAATTTCTGATCATAATCCTTCCTTCTATTTCGTTCTTCTTTTACAAAAGAGTCTTCTACGCTTTGCGCGGAATGAGATCTTCTATCATAAAGATCTTCCATTTTATAGACCTGTGTTTCAGATGCTATAGCTCTATCTCTCAAAGCTGATATAATTGAAGTATTTGCCATTTCTTCGTCTAAAGTAAAATCATCATCAGTCATTGGATATGGTTCAATATATTGGCATTCTTCAACAACAACGCTTAAGTATTGCCTTAAATCATGAATAGGTGCGCTCAGTATTTCAAGCACTCTAGCATTGATATTATCTTCTTTCCACGAATCCGTTATTTCTACTACTTCGCCATGAGCAATTTGTTCTGAGGCAACAGCATGTAAATGTTCTTCTAAAACATCTAACGATTCAGCCAAATTTTTCAATACGGGATATGTTTCTTCAGCCAATGACATTTCATTAACTTCTTCAGTAGATACACAACAATATTGTTGAGTGGCTGCTATTGAAGTTTGTAGTTCAACTAACTGTTCGACGATTTCATCACACAGGAATTTATTCGTATCATGTTTTTCATCCGATAATCCTTCTAATATATTTTGTTCTTCCACAATCAAAGAAATAGATTTTTCAAGATCTAATAATGGTTTGTGCAGTAGAGGAAGTACTGATAATGTGTTCAACAAAGATTCTTGTTCAAAAGAGACTGGATCCTCATAAGCAATGAATTTTTCTACTATTAAAGGCCGAACAACAGCTTCACTAACTTGAGAATCTTCAAAAGGTTGAGCAATTTTTTGATCAACTGTATGTTTTTCAAGTGGTTCGACCAATAATAAACTTTCAGTTTCATGTTCTGACACTTCTATCATTTCGTCGACTATTGTTTGAACAGTTGTAACTACTAGAGGAGGATTTTCTATGACGATTGCGTTGATACCTTCTTTTTTAACTTCGCCTAAATCTGAAATCCTTTCATTTTCAGCAGGTAACGATATTTCTGTTGCAGTATTTTCTTGATATTCTTGCAGTTGTCTTGATGTTGTACTTTCATCGCTGGAAGAAGTGTGCGATTCTCGTATCATTTTATCAATAATACCGATTTCTTTAACAATTTCTTCTAAAACTTTTACTAATTTTTCAATATTATCTGAAAATAAGATGATGTAACTATCATCATTTGGATGTGATGCTAGGCAAAGGTTTTGTATTTCATACGAAGCATTTAAGAATTCTGTATATGCTTGGCCAAAACGTTGTAAAATTTGTAAAGATGTTTCCGTTGCAGTACATTTTTGAGAATGTAAATTCGTTTTGAAATCAATCAATAGATTATGTGATAGTCGAAACGTATTTAAAAAATCCTTTGCAGTGTCAATTTTAGCGAAAGATTCTATTTCATTCGCAAACTGTCGTTTAGAATCTTCTACGCTGAGTTTTAAATTATTGAACAGAGTTGGAAGCGCATCGTCCGAATTTTTCTCTGATATTTTCAAATTGGAAGTAATATCAGATGACAAATGACTAATAGGTGCGAATAATGTTTTCAAACATATGTAATATTCCCGGTTGTTAATGTAGGCTGGATCTCTGAAACAAATAAACATAAATGAATTCAATACTTCATATAGAAAACATAACAATACTATATCATCAAAGAAGAAAATAGAATTGTCCTCACCTCACTTCATTAACTAAGGCTCGAAAATGATTTTGAAAAGATTTTCCTTCAGAAATGAGCGGAGCTAACAATCTAACAATAGTTGAAGAGTTTTCAGACTTTTCGACGATTACAGAAAAGTGTGTAAATATATTATCCAAACATTCTATAAGAAATGACGTCGACAAATGCAATTTTTCGATTTCACGGAAATCAAGATCTTCAAGACACTGGCAATGAGTTGTAAGACATTTATCGAAATTCATCAATGACGAATATAAATCATTTAAATCTGAAATAAATTCATCCTTACAAAGTATAGAATCTTCAAAATCTATTAGACCAGAAGTAGTTCCAGATATTATATTATAAAATTTTTTGGAATGTTGCAAGAAATCTCCAATTGTTGGAACATGCAGAGCGGAATGCGTTTTGATAGATAAAGGAGTCATATTTAGTAACGTAGAATTAAAACAAGAATAAACAACTTGCAAAATATTTTCCGAAATAGAATGAGATTTAGAAACGGTCGTAAAACTAGAGGTATCGTTAATATTGATGAATTCCGACAGTTTACATTTTACTTTTTCGATAGAATTTTCAACCTCTGCTATCAATTTAGGATCAATTCCAGCTGACTTTGGTGAAGACAAAATAGCAAAATATGTAGCAAAAGACTTACAAATATTCTCTAACATACATAGTGTTGAAAAAATTGACTCAGATTCCGATGAAATGAAAATGCAATTTTTGCTGACAATTTGATCAAGATCTTTTACATTATTTGTCGCGTCGACGAGAAATTGATTTAGGTTACGACTGTTTAATAGAAAACCAGAATCAAGATTAGTAATAAGAGATCGCAAATTTTTACATAAATCGCTTAGATTTTCGAGACTGTTATGAGAATTAATGATAATTGAATTTTCACAAATAGTTCTATTTAGAGTATTCTTCAAAAACTGCTCAAAATCATCTACTTGAACAAGTAAATCATTTTTCAGTTTAATAGAAGGTAAGTGAGCATCCACTATTTGTGCTTGTATATCTTCGATAGAATGCACAATTAAATTTATAGAATCCTTTACTGAAAATTCCGAAGGTTTAGCCGACTTGAAAACAGCTTGCAATGCAGATGACTGCAAAACAACGTGCAACATATTTAACGGTGGAGAGAGAGCTTGTATCTCTAATGCAAACTCTTTGCTTATTGTTGCAGATTCTTTCACTACAGTAAGTGATTTTTCAAGATCAGCAAGAGATTTGAATATATTATCTGAGTGCAGAATATCCTTTTCATTTATACAACTCTTTAATAATTTAACGGCTTCCACAACTTTTCCAACGTTTGATAAAACTTTCTTATCGGAACTCAGATGTATAACTGCAAGATCCTTAACCACGTCTGCGAGTCTGGATTCCACGTCTTCCAGTGCTTTTTTCGATTCTGCTATCATTTCCTTCGACTTCTCTAACACTGCCTGCTGAGATGTCTGCAACTCAGTGATATCAGCTTGCAGTTCTTTAATGGTATTGACGATAACATTCGCTTTATCTTTGTACATAGTTGTAGCAGTTTCTAATACTGCCTGCATTGGTGTAGATAAGATAACGTCTTCCAGTTTTTTCAACGGTTCAGCAACAGAACATATAACAGCTTGCATGGCTACTGGGCTTTCTTTCGCTGTCACCAAAGTCTGTTTGAGCACAGCGAGTGGTTCTTCGAGCTCAGAAATTGATTTGCATGTCTCATCTTGATCTTCAATATTCTCTTGAATCATACTCGTTTTCACAGATTCGACAGCCTTCATAAGGTCTTCAACATTGGATACG